>JAGVSP010002402.1:0-62831 GCA_022494985.1 Micrasema minimum | reverse complement strand
TTTTAATGTACACTGCTTTTTAGATACACTGCGCTTGGTGTACCGATGCAGTGCCCTATGCACCATTGGGTGCGGATAAGGGAAAGTAGTAGTATGAGATGGAATGAAGGTTCAACAGCCACTTGAAAAAGAATATACATAAAACTATGGAAATGGAAGCATAGGTACCTTGAGTACCAAATTACAATAAATATGAATTTCAAGCTGTAAAAAAAAATCCTCAGAAGATGCTCCACATAATGCATAAAAAGGGAATTCAAGACATTCTCAGTACTACGTAATTTATTCTTGAATGCTTTATTATTTTACTGTTATTCCGTAACAAAGTAATGAAAGCTAATTAGCGTCTAAGCTGCTGTCATAAGGATATTTTCCTTCTCTTTTATAGATAAAATCACAGAAAGTTCAGATTCAAAGAATTTTTTACAATTAAAGCTACGTAAAGAACGTAAATTTATTTTTTAAAGCGTAAAATACCATTGAATTTAAGCTGATTTAACCCATTAAACATAGAACATAATTTTATTCAATTAATTGCTTAAAAAGTACGTGAATTATTTTAACAAGTATAATCGTATATTGATATTCATATCTCTACAGAGATGAAGGGGTTTATTTTTCAAATTCGGGAATATGGATATCAAGCGTTTACAGAGCTTATGACCCGCCTTTGGCTGGGTTAAGTGGCCACTTGACGTATTACAACATTCCTATTTCCGCTTATTAGTGAATATCCACACCAGGTAAAAATTCTTATTTTCATTATGTTACATGTTCCGAACGCAGTCACCTGTGAGTTGCTAATGACATTCATGTACTGACATTGAACTTAAATATGTATTTTTTAAAATTGTCTGTTTTAAAAAATTGTCTAAAAAATAACGGATATGCATAAAACCAATAACCGGATTTACCATAAAAATTCACTAGAAATCAATCAAAGTAATATCGATCAACTACACAATAAACTATCTTAATTCGTATCGATTAAGAGCTTAGAATATTATATTTATTAAATCACCAGTAACAGTATTCCAAGTCCACAATTTCACTGACGGACATTTTCTCAAAATCATTGTGTCCCTTTAGCGAAGAAAACAATGTTTTCAGTTACTTAAATCAAGAAATATTATTTCGTCGGCACTATTTTTAATTCACTGTTCGCGGGAAAATGCGAGAACTGAAGGGAGAAATGACAGAAACACGGAGAGAACCGGGCAGATACAATAATAGAGAGATGAAATAATAATAGTAAAAAAAAACTGAGCGGATAACCAATACGAAAAATAGAGGCTAGGAATGAACGTAAATATTGTTAGCAAGCGCGCTGACGCGGTTCGACCGTTGGCTGATCACAGAGTACTAAAGTGTAAAGACATTGTGAGATACCTACATATTATTCGGTTAGTATGAACGTATTCCCATCTAATCGTGGTCCCAACACGATGATAAATGTTTGACAGGTACAAAAGACAGTGCAACAGCAGCGATGTAAAGAATTCGCCCGGCTGGTTGGTTTTAAATTTCATTACATAATAATTCAAGAAATTCAGCAATAATTCGTACTCGCAGGATAAGAATTAAAAATAAACAGAGTTGAGGCATTGAAGAAGATTTGAGGATTAATTTAAACAAACCGTGGGCACTCGGATTAATTATTGGCTTATGGGTTTAAACGAGGCCTAAAAGTTGGACGGTTTCTTCTGTTTTTATATTATTTGATCTGTCTGTAAAAAATTATACTATCTAAACTGTAATTTTCTGTGCAAAATAGAGCTATGTAAAAGACGATATGAACGATATTATTTTAGAATTATTATTTGAAATATTTATCATTCGAAATAGCTAAAACTATTAAAAATTTAAGAAATTGCACCCAATCAGGAATCTACCTGAAATAGCTAAAAATATTATGCATGTTTGAAATTGCATCCAATATTTTGAAAGTTTAGTAATCGCTGGGCGGCCAATACCACAACATACTTTTTTGTCATTTGTTTATTCCATATTCGCTATCCACTCCCTATGTAGAGGGCATGGATTCTACAAACTACCTCTAAACTAAGCTATCGGCCACCAATTTCCGTGTGTCTGTCAGGTCCACGTCCCGTCTCTCTTAAACTGCCGACGAATTGACATCAGTCGACGTCTAGAACGCCGAGAACCTGATGTCTTGTTACATGGCAATAGGTACCCATACCTCAATAGGTACATATATACAAAAAAAAAACAGTATCTTAATAATCTATATTGATGATAAAAGTCAGAAAAGTTGACGTGCGTGAGAAGATATATAAATGTGGAGGGCAAGGGAAGTGTGCCAGGGCCGAGTGGTGTGGCTTTCTATCCTCTCAGCCTACCCCTTCGGGGAAATGGCGTGATGGTTAGTTAGAACATATTGATATTTATATTATTAGATTATTCTTGTCTGGTGACGTTGGAAGAAACTTTCTAACATTTTAATCAAAACGTTATGATCATGGGATAGGAATGCGTTTACGCTTGATGTGAATAAAATAAGTGACATGTTCATATTAAATGAATATAAGCATCTAAGTGGTATTAGAGTTGATAACATCGGGAAATCTCGTAGCTCGTTATTCCAAAGGATGGCATATAATGATATTCTACCTAACAAGGAGTGATGGAGAACTCCTCGGCTGTACCAAGTATGAACACAGTAACCCGCAATATACTTAACGTATATTGCGAGTTACTGTTGTATACTTAATGTGTATTGCGGGTTATAATGAATATTGCTTTTTTCTTGGTGTCTACGTGTAATATGGGTATTATTCTCCTCAAGTATAATAGCAAATATGGTAAAAGAACAATGGAATACAGTATGCCAAAAATTTGTAACATGCCTCCAAACAGTATTAAAAAATCATAAATTTTTCAGGCTTAAAAGAGAGACGCGTGCTGAGAACTTGGAGAATTATTATATTGAGTTTTGTACTGTATTTTTATTTATATGAATTTTACCATTTTGTTTGCAAGAGTGTGTAATGTGTATTTTAATTTTGTATTAAACATGTATTAATGCACCTACTGACGAGTTGCAGTAGGCAACTCAGTAGGACATTATTGTATTTTGTATTATGTATAAGTATATTGAAATAAATAAAATAAAAATATATGTTTAAAGTAATTGATTATCAAAGTAATAATAACTTATCATGTATTTTTACCACGTAAAACAAGAAGTTGAACGTGGTCATGCAAAAAGTCAAAATAATCAATGAACGTGCGTAAGAGATGTATGAATGTTGAAAAAGCAGAGAAAAACAATTATCTTCTCTTTCGGGGAAATGGCGTGATAGGTAGTTCGCTAGAAGATATCTATTTATAATAATTTGAAATCATAAAAAAAAATTATGCGCGACACGGTTTTCCTAAGACAAGCGAACAAAGGACTGATTTCAATGAATTTATAATAAAACGTTAGCAAAATATTAGTAAAAAAATCCTTAACTATGTACCTACTTTTGAATAGTATTTTATTAAATGCGTGGACGGCTACAAGGTTTCAATAATATATTGAAAAATTACTAACGACAAATAAAGGCTACCAAAATATTATTTGAAAGTGAGGATCACTGTGTTTGTACTCGAGACAGGCGTGCTTTTCCATGGGGCATGTTGTAATCTTACAGAACTTTGATATTTTTTGTAAAATACAATTGAGTCTGCATTGCAAATACGATATTTCATCGAACTCGATTTTATTCGAAATAAGCCAGCTATAAGCTGCAGAGGGCAACAATCTTTATTTCCCGAGCTTTCATACAGACACGTATCTATCACGCACAGGCGATATTCCCAGCTTACATAAACCTACAGACTAGTCAAGCAATTCCAGATCTTCATCGCGTGGTTATAGCGGAGTTATCCTTACAACTATAATCAAGCTTCTATGAAAATTGTAATTTTCGATAAAAAAATTTACACTTTTTGTACAGACAGTGAATAATCAAACATGTTGCAAGCAAAATTTCATTCAAATAACTGCGTGATAATGTAACAGAATAGATGTGCAGACGAGGTCCAGACAGCTTATTAACGGTAACATAGCGGAACACAATACCTTTTCTCAGACCGAAGTCTAAAGCAGGGGAAATAAATGTAGCGAATAGAGTTTCACAATTTTTGAGGACAATACGAGTATGTACGTGAAAAGAGTGAAGGAATAAAAGTCGGTATTCATCCATGATGAGGGATGAGGGATCACCAATATAAAGATATACGTCGGTACGAGGTCGATACAAGCGTTTGTCGACCTTGTACATATTGACAAAGATCCACAGATAAACCTACCAATATCGACCACGTACCAACTTGTATCTGCATGTAGATATATATTGGTCATACCTACCCAGTAGGATGTGTTTTACATTAAATTATAATTTTATATTTCATACTGGTTATTCTGTTATACATTTTCTAAAGCTCCCAGTCCAAATACCGTTGGATCGAATTCCCGGTTTCCGCGACTTGATTCCTATTTTCAAATAAGAATTTGTGCAAATATCAAAAGATTGCAGAGATATTTTGAAATAAATAAATATGGGAATGGGTGATTTATACATAATATATTAGATTGCATTCAAAGTAATAAACTTCATGTAAATGCAAATATTGTTATTGTTGTTACAAAGCCGTTATTTTCATTTTTTTATTTGTATTGCATAGGTCGGCATGTCGGACTAATTTAAATGCATAGAAATGCAAATACGTCACTAGATGAAAATAAAAGCGTTGATTTACAGTTTGTAATATCGGACTTCTTTGAGATAGGTACATAAGGGTTTTAAAACATAGCGAATGAAATGTAAAATGTAAATACAACTCGGTATGTTGATACACTTTATGCAATAAAGTCGTATCAAACTCAAAGTTAGATTTTATTTACATTTATAAAGTAGTTCAGCTTATTTGCATTATACTACAGATAGAGAGAATACCTAGATTTCGTGAAACCTTTTAATATTCGAAATCGCATAATAAAATTCTAACGTAACTAACCAAATGATAGAGACGGAGATGAATGACGTAGATATTTGAAAAGCAAAATATAAACGACTACTTCGGTATTTTTTTAAACCCTTAAAAATTACTATGATTCAATGAGCTTTAAAAGGGCGTTAAATTAGCCAAAAATCTTCAGTTACAATGTGTAGAAACATTTATTTTATCATTTTTTTATAAACGGCCTACATTCGTTGGCGAGTGATTTTGAATTTTAATCTTAGTAAATTGAATGCAATTTAGATTGACATTTTAGCACAGTAATAAAAGGGTAAATTAAGAGGAAATCATGGAAGAAACTTTTTTTAAAATAGAAAATGTGTGTATCGCTTGAAAGTGTTGGTATAATCTTGTAATTTGAATTTCGTACAAATCTTTATCAACAATAAATTGGAATCTTTTAATTTTCCAATATTGTTCATAAGGCGGGGGTTGAAGTAACATTGAAGTAAGAATCCTTCTTCAAAGGGCGGGACATAACTTATTTTTACGGCTAAGGCTGAAGGTATCAAGAATGAAATCTAAAATTGCAAAGTGATTGAATAAGAACCTCTGGTAAAGAAAGCGAGGTGAAAGCCATTGAAGAACATTATAAAAAAGCAAGGGGTACACAAATTTCTCGGAAAACCATTATTATGGGAGGGAAGAAAGAACAGTCCCAAAATAAATATTTTGTATTGAATTGTAAAATATTATTAAATTCAAATGTTTGAGGCATAGAAAACGGGAAGCACAAAATTACGTAAATAAATATTACATCCAATTAAAATATATATATTTCTAAATGAATTTTGCGTAATAATTTTAAAAAAATTCAGTTTTGTAACATGGGATAAAAAATTTATATTTAGAGGGAAAAACTTGTTATGTAAAAGAACTTGTTTACACAGAAATGGTACCTACATGAACCGCAGGAATGATCATACAAACGTACCACTTACAGTTGTGACATAGATAAACAACAATTTATTTTATTTATATAAAAACTTATCCGTGTTAGTAATTATATCTAAAATTTAAAAATACCTATTCGTTTTATTATGGTTAGCAGGGATGTAACTTTCCTACCTAGAAATTTCCAAAAGTTTTCTTGGAACACGTTATTTAAGTAAGTCACGCCTACTAGCAATAGGTACCACGTAAATGTTGCATAAAAACTACTGCGGGACGTGGACTTGACTCGGGAAGATGCACGGGAGCTGGCGGCCGATCGCTTGGCCTGGAGGCAGTTAGTGGAATCCATATGCTCCACATAGGGAGTGGATATGGTATGACGACGGAAAGAAAAGGTTCCAGGAGATTCGTAACCTTTGAGAAGGACAAAAATGAAATAAATGCTGGGTCCTTAAAATAATTTGCAATCAATATTCTCTATTTTTGTAAACTGGATTTAATTAGGGGAGTATTGCTTTGTTGTAATAAAGAAATTGTGGGAATTGTTAGACAGTGTGGAAAGCTTAGATCGCTTAATCCAGTCTATGATATGTCATAAGGCCTGCATTCTAAATAAATAATAAATGAATAATAATATTCACTTGCCATGTGTTTGTCCTCGTCTCCGTGGAGATATTATTTTCTTGTCTAAAAACTAATTATTAAAATGATTTATTAGCACTCATTAACAATAACTGTGCATAGATGCTGCGCGGCATACACCCATAGAAACGTTTCCCAAAATTAAGTGCACGAGGAAAGATAATCAGTCTTACGCTTCTTACTTTTAATGAACGCAAGTAATCGAAGCCTGGATCTCACGCAAAAGGTTTACGTGTTTAACCTAACCACTATACTACGAAGAAATAAATTATTTTATTTGGGCGGTATTGTTTATTTTCGAAGTGTAAGAAACACTTCACTTTGTCAATTTTACAAATAAGTCAATGGTCTCAAAGATCTAAAAGTAAAATATCACATTTTTATCTTAAAATATAAAAATTTTCATAAATGTATATTTCTGTTTAAGGTTATTTTCCTAAAATATAAAACATGTCATGTTATATTTCAAAAAGATGCAACATTTTTGGACACGTAACATTGAATAAGACAAGTAACAATTAAAGGCATAGAAAATAAATATTTGCATTCGCATTTTTAAAAGCAAACAATTCCATTGAACAAGTAACATGCAAGCGTAAAAAAATGAAAAAAAAGGCATATTATAATTGACATAGATAAAAATATTACTACACTACGAAGACGGAAAATTATAATTATATAAATTTAAAAAAATTAAGAAATGTAAAAGAACAAATAAATATTTCAATGAAATAAATTGTCTCTCCAAGAAACACACATGCCTAATTAAATCAATAACAATATTATAAATATAAGATACAATATTCTAAGAATTCTGAGAATAAACTAGCCTTGTTTCTAAAATACATGAACTTTTAGAAATATATCACACTTAATACATACAATACATTGTCATTTACAAAAAAAAAAACTTTGCTCCGTTTAATTCTAAGTCGTGAACGCCTTAACCTTTAACAGGTTTCCCCCGACAGTATGCCAATAATGCTAAAATTCAATTTTAAAATAAAATTATTGTTAGTTTATACAGTAATAAAGATTAACTCCGAATTTCAACTGAAACAGCAGAACCGAATTTCAAAAACCCGTTTTTTATCATTAAAGTGACTCCCAGTAAATATTGATTGAATATTTCATTAAAACAATTCTGTTTTTTTTTTTAAATTTAATAATAATAATTTAAATATAAATTTTTCTTTTGTAAGAATGATCTATTTGCCTCTGTTATGAGCGTGCGAAAATAATATTTTTTTATTGACTACAGTTGTTGTGGAGTCAAACACGGAACTACTAGTTGATTATTGTTGGTCACCAAGAGATATAACGTGGATGCATATTTAGAAGAATAAGGAATTCGTTTGACGTATGTAACCTAATTTCCTTCTCTTATTAAAGTTTTCCTTCCTGGTATTACGTAATTAAACAATGGGCCCGGAAACGCTTTGATGAATTTATCTGTTAGACTGATTCCGAGAGAGTAAATATGCTTCCTGAAATGAATTTTAATTAAATGCACCCATATCAAAGTGAACTACAGCATTTTTTTTGCGTTGTTGAACGCTAAAGCGAACCCAATATCCATACCGAGCGTCATAAGTAAATGAATACAAGCGAATCCGATACTCGGCTGCCATGAATGAGGTAAGAGATTTTCTATGATTGTTCATGGTCCTAGAAATATAGGTCACGGACAAGAGAAAAAGTTAATTTAGAAATTAGGAATAAAATGAGGAAATAAGAGGCTAAATTGGCAGTTCATAATGGAGTTCTGGTACCAACCCTTATGTATGGTAGTGAAGCGTGGTGTTGGAAAAAGAAGGACGAAAGTAGATTGAATGCAGTTGAAAATACGATCTCTCAGGCGAATGTGTGGTAAGACTATGTATGATAGGTGTACGAATGTCGAAATTAGAGCAGAGTGCAAGGCTGAGATAAGCATTATCGACAAAATTAAGGGAGGTCTTTTACGAGGGTTCGGTCATGTCGAGCGAATGGATGATGAAAGAACGGCTAAAAAAATATATGATGCGTCTGTGCCTGGATGTAGAAAGTGGAAAGTGCTTGAAAATGGGCATGTAAGACGTCGGAATAATCGACGTGCGTGCGTGCATGAGAAGATGTAATGAATGTGGGGGAAGCAAGAGAAAGTGTGCCAGGACAGAGTGGTGTGGCGTTCTATCCTCTCTGCCTACCCTTTCGGGGAAATGGCGTGATGGTTAGTTAGTAAGTTAGGAAATCTCGATATAATTGGCGCAAATTCTCGCGGTACTGACACGAGTCAAGTAAGAGATATTGTATGATTTTTCTAGTGCCTAATCCAAGAAATTCTGGCCATGGAAAAGGAAAATCATTTATAAATCAGGGAATTGAACGTCAAAAGTAAATGGATTCGCGCGAAACTCTCACACACTGACATGCATCAAGCAAGAGAGATTCTATAATATTATTGTGATTGTTCTAGTTCCTAGTCTAAGGGAATATAGGTCACGGACAAGGGCAATTTGGGAATTTTGGAATGTACATATTTTACTTCAAAGGATTCGCGCGAATCTCACACAATACTGACATGACTCAAGTAAGGAAGTAAGAGAAATGTTCTAGAATTGTTTTATGTTTGGCTAACCAACGAATAAACCTTATGGAAAAAGGCTATTTGGTATTGCACTGGTAATTCCTGACCACTTTTACACCTACCTTTAGTCCATTGTCTGCAGGAGCGTCGCCTATGGAATCAGGAACCCAGATTAAAAGTGGTCAGGAATTGAGTCGTTTGACCAAATCGACCGTAATAATCATAATTAATAAAGGTTTTCTGCTAATTTCCAAGCATATGATAATCTCCAGATAAAATTAACTTTATATTTTGCTACTATATAATATTAAAATTGATTTTTATTATTTATTTTTAAAATAATTGGACGATAATGAATGCCTACTTTTTTTAAATGCAGAAAAAAGCTATACTTAATAACATATTAAAAATACCTTCCAATAATATTGAAACAATGTAGATACGAGTAGGTACCTATATAACGACTTAATCTTTAAAACAAAATTTGTTCGAAGGTAGGATGATCAGTCTTACGCTTCAGTACCAGTCCAAGGTATCACGCATGAAATATTAATTAAATCAATATTTCATGTTGACCCGCTACGGGAATCGAACCCACGACCTCATGCATGGTAGCCGAATGCGCTACCACTATGCTACGAGGTGAAGAAATAACACGGTTTATATTATGTATCCGAACTCAACGGTGCATGTATTGGCACTCCACGCGCATTGTATCTAATTTATTAGTTACATGAAGGCTAGGTATATAAAACGTTTTTCGTAAAAATTACACTTAAATATTTAATACTGACTTCGTCCGGAATCGAACCCGTGACCTTATGCATATGGTAGCACAATGTGGTACCACTACTCTACGGGGCGGACACCAAGTTTAGTGTATCTTAGTAACAATTTGTTACATGAATCAAGAAATCCATCTATTTCACATATTAAATATTATACGTAAAAAACACATTTGAATCAATAAATTACACTGACCCCGTCGGGAGTTGAACCCGCGACCTCATGCATTGTGCCAAATGCGGTGACCACTATACCACGAGGTGGACAAATTAATACAAAAAATATTTCTTACTTATATCATTCCTAAATAAAATCTCAGATACAATTTTATGAGATTATCTGTTAATAACAAAGGACCGCGCGAGCAGCGCACGCTAAATGTGGCCGCAAAATGGGAATGTTAAGTTTAAAACAAAATAAATTAATCTACAAAAAATTAGACACTTTAATAAAAATTCAACAGTCATCAGTTTCAATTAGTAGTCCTTTAATGCTTTACTTTGAGATTTCGCCTTGTATTGATTTTGAAGTTCATTGGGTATGTTATTAAATTGAATACCGAATATTCGACACCAATTGATGCCCGGGTGGTGTTATAGCTAAATAAGACTGAAATCAAAAGTGGATAACTCTGGGTTCGATTCACGCTGATATCTTTAAAATCTAATGTGATTTTACTCAAGCCTGAATATTTTGTGATGTTGTTAAAATAATATATTGTGAAAATTAAACTATTCGTCCGTTATACAAATTCTTACGATCGATTTATGAAAAACTACTCAAGTCTTCTGTAGGTTTGTAGAACTGATCTACCTAGGTACTAGTAGAGTAGTGGTAGATAGTTCAGAAACGCAACAGGTAGATAAGATTTAAGAAAACGAAATATCTACGCCAATTGGTTTACTTCCGGTGACTTCATGGTAAAAGACACAACACCATTAGGAGCACTAAACTAACAATTAAAATAAATTTCCATTTAAAAATCATAATCATTCCATATCCGCTCCCTATGTGGAGCATATGGATTCCACAAACTGCCACAAGCGACCAGCTGCCAGTTCTCATTCATCCTCCCAAGTCAGGTCCAAGTCCCGTAGTTCTCATAAAAAGACTATCACAGTAAAGAATACTAGAATACTAGGACTTGAAAATTCACTACAGAATATGTACTTCAACTTGTTGAAAATTATTATTGTGAAACCGGGAATCGAACCCGTAAATTTCTGCTATTTATTTAAAACGCCGTTGTCCGTGCACCATTAGGTGTTTGTAGGGAAAAAATTACTTTAATTTTAATGAAGCTAAACTTTTAAAGAGACCGCATTAAATTGACAAATCGTTATCAAAAACACTCGGGCTGGAAAAAACCTATCAAATAATCATTCTGTCGGAAATCGAACACAAAACGTTTGTGACGCAAGAAATACCTACATAACCTTTAGACGACACTGCAGACGAAATAATATGAGCTGATTTAAAGAAATTATCATAAGAAATTAGCCAAGAAATTGTCCTTGTTTCGGAAAACAAAGGTAAAACATTGAAATCTCAAAGTCTCAAAATTGGGGATGGAGGAACATATTTTTAAAAGGTATTTGAATTACTTTTTAAATTACCTATTTCAGAACCAGAAACATCGTGTTCCTTGCAAAGAAGAATTGACGTAAAAAATTTATAAATGTGTGACATAATAACATGAACTTACAAAAATGAACTGATTTTACGGCTTTGAATATTATTACCGCAGAGAAAAAAACTAAAATATAATGTGAAGGAAAACTTTACAATCAAGTAATATTGCATGTTATTGGATAAGCTATTCAAATATGTAGAAAACGCATTTCTACACAAAAAAAACTGCTTTTCTACTTGATGTAATTCAAAAGAACACAAATCCTCATAAAATATTCTCGATCGCTGTTTCTATTTTTGGTGTATAATTTTTATTGTTAGGTAATCGAGTAAGAATAACATAAACTAAAACATTCATATTGAAATAGGTAGATCAATAAAATACTAACATCAAATATCAATGTAAATTATTATCCATGCAACATTAATGGTAACAGAAAATAATATTGGAAAACATGCATTCTATGAGAATTTAAATAGTTATCACCATGTTTAATAGTAAAAAATGTTTTATTAGAAATTCTAATGATAACCTATTACTACAATATTATCATAAAGAGTGTATGAAATGAAAGTTAACGTATTGAGCGCAATTCAAGTTACTAAAAGGCTTATGATCGTAGCAAATATACATCTCGTTACAAAGGTACCAGTGAAATATTAACTAGGAATAATTACCTCAATGGCATAGGTAAAGGCAAACTGATAATCCTACGGAATCAATTATGAATTACACATTATATGTAATATTATGATCGCATCGTAAATTCAATTATATATTCGCATACTAAATAGTTTAATTAAAAATATAGTAAGAAAGTACCTTGGGTAAAAATTCTGGAATCTGGTTTTCTCATAAGTGTACCATTTTCGAATAGAAGTTCATCTTGCTGGAAAGACTTAATAATTTGCTTTTTGTGCTTTAATTCAGTATAATATATTTATTGCAATGAAATAATTTAATTCTTTTTCCTATGTTTGATTTTTGAAGATACTTGCTGTTTCCATTTTAAAAACATTAAAAAGGGAAAAAAATAAACTTCCAATAAAAATAAAAGAAAAAAAATTAAAAACATTTAACACTTATAAAATTCTACAAAAAAAATTGTGGAAGGTTGAAAAATAAAAACATCAAACATTTATTTTATCGTGTTTAACGTGCTGGAAAAACATTTAAAATATGGTTTTATCTTACCGCTGGACCTTTGGAAAAGTTTAAAAAAGCGGAACATTGTTAAGCGTTGGAGAATCGCGTCAAAAAGTTTCAGGAAAACTTTAAACAGGCGGAAGCTTGTATCAGGAAGAGGACCAGAGCTGGCAGGATCTCGACGATGACTGTTGGCAATATGTCACGGGGATGAAACATTACATCTACCCCTCTCCCGCCTCTGCACCAGGCGAAGTACGCAAGTGCATCCCGAAGGTACCCGAACGCATCCGAACAATACTTCCCTACTGCACCGCCTGCGCCTCCACCCGGGAAACGAAACCGCTTCGGGAAATTATTGCCTGTAGAAAAACTCGCAAGGAGGTTAAGCTCGCAACCCGCATTCTTTACTCAAACTTTCAATTACTACACGAACAATCTTATTTTCTCAAATGCTTATTTATAACGATTTAACCCTATAGCGCACAAAAATTTACCGAGAATATGTGAACATGCGTTAGTTAATTTTCTAGAGGTGTTTTTCGTATGTACGTAAGTAAAAATCAAAATTAAAGAAAGTCGAATGAAACGTGTTTAAGATTTGATTAGGATTACTCATTAGATTTTTTTCAATATGGGTTTATGTACTTATGAAAGCAGCGATGAAGCTAACCACAACGCTATGTCACCAAATGGGTAGGCAGAGAAAAGCCAAATCAGTCAACCTTCTTTTGCTTCTTCCGCATTTATACTTAATGTATGTAATAATTCCAACACAATATATAAGTTTGAATAGTAAAATTTGTTTAAAAAAACAACAACAAAAATTAGTTGCTCTTACGATTCTAATTAATTTGAAATTTATTCTGTGACTAGACGCCGCGCCAGTAGCAGTTGCAGATTTAAAATAGGTAATGATAATGTATGTATTTTACAATAAAAGTAGAAATTATCCAAGGAAGAAACGAAGAATAGTGTTATTGTTTGTTATATATTTTATTTGAAACATTTTCACTGTTACCAACTAAATAATCATAAAAAAATATACCGTTAAATGAGTATAGTAAGTAATGATATATAAGAGATTTACAACTATTTATCGGTCTCAAGTTTTGTAAAGCATCATAAATAAAACCATCTGTACCTGACAGCAGCACATAAAAATCTAAATATGAATTTCACATGGATATAATAATATAGTACTGTACATACACTAATATCTGCGTTATTTCTTTGACTTGGAGATAGTGTAGTATACAACTAGATAGAGGGGAAAGGGAACATTAGTTCTGTATTGATATTGTAATTTTTGTTCAAAATGGACATCACGTTTTATGCATCCTTGGTCTCAGATTACAAGCAAATCTACGTACATCGCAGTTATGACGCGTATATTATGGTAATCAGTATATTTTAAAGAGATTTCGCCAATTACGCGTCATATACGCGTCACAACTGCGGTACATATCGATGAAGTTAAGCTTGTAATTTGTGGGCCTGGTACAGATTTACATGTTTAGACAATTATCATAAAAAAACATAATAATTTGTACACAATACTTTATTTTAATAATATTGACTGACTCTATGCTAAACAATACCTCATACTAACATAGCCAAATATCTTGTCAATCAATAAAATCATTCAACAAGGCAACGATTATATTAAATTATTAATTGGTGTATTAAATAAAACCAAGTATATTATATTAGCCGAGCAAATATAAGGTTTCAGATTGCTGCATTGAAGACACTAGTATTAATTGGTTTTTATATATTATTAGTGTTGCTGTTTTACAAAGCATTTTTCGTGATTTAGCATTTTTAAGGGAGTTGAATCCTGAGATATACCTAAGTTTGCTATTATACGCTTAATAAAAAAATGATATTATGACGATAATTAATATTTATATCTATGGACGCCTTACAAAAAATGATGGTACACAAGAAGTCCCTAGTTTTAGGTATAAATGTATTGAACGAGAATTAAAATACGCTCTTAGGGAGATTTTAAATATTCAATATTTACTGTATATTTCTTTCCGGGGAATAATATTAATTTCTGGATGATTTATAAAGCGTTATTTTTGCGAAAAATCGCCTCAAGAGCGCTGTACAATAAATGGGATAGATCACAACACGGCTTGCAGCTACCAAGCGCGACGGTTGGGATATTTTTCTAGCCTCCTACAGTATAAATGAGATTTGTATTACATGTATTACATGATATAAAAAAAATTATTTTAAAGGTTACATACATTGATTATAATGATAAGTTATTATTTTGAACGGAGATAAATTACTGTCTTGCAGCTAGTAAGCGCATGGACGATGGATCCTACCGCCATTTACAAAATTTGAGTTGTTAAAGCAACCTATTCCATACAAACATATATTCAGTCTTACGTTTCAACGCCAGTCCAATAAGTTTATGTGAAAATCACATTCAAATAAATATTTCATATTGACCCGGAGCAGGAATCGAGCCCTCGACCTCATGCATGGCTGCCCAACGCGTTACCGCTACACCACGAGGACATTTTATCGAACAGTAGTAGGTATACAACATGTTATATATATATATTAAACGGTGTAAATATAAACGAGTAATCACAGCGCGAAATATTGTTGGCCACAAGACACAATATCACCCGAATAACTATTTTCTTGGCACAAGATAAAATAACACTTAAAGCTATTGTAAAATTACACATTCGGATCGTTTATACACTCGGCGTACTTCTCAATACACTTCGGAGCCGTCTGTATAACATTACGATAGTAACGTGACCCGTAATCATGTTAAACGTTCAAGACCGCAGCTTGTCCGACCAAAAAATCTCACCACCATATTTGGGCAGCAAAACAACCTTAACCAAGTTATTATTAATACTAAAGTCGATAGTTATTTATTGGAGTTGCGATATTCTTAATCCCATTCAAATATATGTATTATGGATGTGAGCCTGATCTTATCAAAATAAAATTAGTTTTAATAGCGACCTCGAGGGATAAGGCAACGCCACTCAAAAAAATTACGACAAAAAATGGCGAAGAATGTTACAAAAACGTGGTGCAATCAACATAATATCTATGTTTATTCCCTAAATCCAGATTAAGATATAATAAAATACAACTAACTAACTAACTACCTAATTATCACGCCATTTCCCCGAAGAGGTAGGCAGAGAGGATAGAACGCCACACCACTCTGTCCTGGCATACTTCTCTTGCTTCCTCCACATTCATACATCTTCTCATGCACGCACGTCGATTATTCCGACTTCTTACATGCCCGCATTCAAGCACTTGTTTTACTTGATCATGCCACGTCTTTCTCGGCCTTCCTCGACTTCTACATCCTGGCACAGTCGCATCATATATTTTTTAGCCGTTCTTTCATCATCCATTCGCTCTACATGACCGAACCGAATAAAATACAAAATATATTTAATGAAAAAATAATAAATTGGAAATATTAAAATCAAAAATCAATATTGGTTCATAAATATCATTAGTCCAGAAATAGGCATACATATTAAAATCAATAAAAAATAAAATAAAATAAATACTTTAACATAAAATTACGGTAAACGTAAAAATCTAAATATAATAAAATAATAATAAATTGGAAAAATCAAATTTCAATATTAGTTCACAAAAAAGAAATAGGAAAATATATAAAAATCAATAAGCAATAAAAGCAATGTCAATATACAATAAATAAATAAAATTCAAAAAATTACTATTACAAGAATCGATAAACTAATACTAGATTAAGAAAATGAAGCTATTTTTTGTCTTCCTTCAAGAGTCATCCAATTTTCCGCTCCGACCAAAGAAGAAAAAATGCAGTCCACATTCTATTCAGCTAGACAGCACTACCACGTTTCCAAGATGATTGACCCTCATTTGTAGGATCAGATCCTTACTGGAGTGTCTAGTATTATGCTTATGGCAAACTGATTGAAATCTATCCCTATTTTAATGTGTGACCGCTACTGACATCGAAATATACCGTTGTATCCATGACTTTAAATTCAGTAAAAAGAGAATCACTCAGATATTTTTATTTTATTTTATTTTATTTTATTTTATTTCATTTTATTTTATTTTATTTTATTTTTATTTTATTTTATTTTATTTTATTTTAATTTTAATAATGTCCACGCCCAAAGGACTTTTACATTACATAATTCAAATATTGTATATAAAAAGAAAGAAAGGGTTTATTAAGATTAAATTTTTAATATATAACTAATTAAAGTTAAATAAAAAATACTTGGTACACTTCCACTTTTAATTATTTTGACCAGTTAGCGCTTTCACCCTGTAACGGGCATCTTCAGACTGTTAATGCCCGTTACAGGGTGAATGCGCTAACTGGTCAAAATAAATAAAAGTGGAAGTGTACCAAGTATTTTTTATTTAACTTTAATTAGTTATATATTAAAAATTTAATCATGGAATTCCACCAAGTAATGTCAATAAAAAATATAAATAAAATTAATAAGATTACTTGAATCATCGATTTCTGAGCAATAGTTGTAATAGCAAATGGTTTGAGTGCAGCTTCCCCACCCTATGACTCCATAGTCAACACAGAATTTACCAATGCGCAGTATAATTGTTTCGATTCTTTAACATTGAGAATATTTCTTTTAAGAATTCTTTTCTTATTTTATCTTTAGATAGGAATAGGTGAATCAAGCTATCTAGTTTATTGGCAATAGCTTCAACTTGTATATTTCCAGCGAAAGAATTGATTTATTTTCAATCGTAAATATTTAACATTATTGACCTTTTTCCAATAGGATGCAGATACAATAATATATATAATTTTGTCTTTTATCCGGTTGCCCTACTAAAGATGAGCTGAAACAGATTTACTCTATTGTCATGTATGATTTATTATTGTATTTAGAATGAATTGGATTTTTTCTGTGATGTTCTAAATAACTGAAATAAAATAAAAATGAAATGAAAATAAATACATGATTTTTTGTGCATTGTCAAAATCACTTGCATACGAGTGGAGGTTGTTTGTTAAAAAAAAAAGTTAGTAATAAGAAAAGCGTACTTTTAAAATTACGACCTTAAGTAACAAATATAAATGAAATACTGAGAAACATGGGAAGAATAAAAAGTAATTTGTTTGTAATACGATTAGGTGAATGGAAGAAATCCTTTGTAAGAAGACGTTGCACCAAGATGTCCGAAGTCTGTTCCCGTTTGCAAGTCTATTATTCAATTGAAGTAGGTATCCATGTCCGCCCAAAGGATATATTTCATCAATTGGTCAATACACTTTACCAGTAAGGAGACTCTCTGTACCGTCAATAAAGCCATTATTCTGATTGAGATTCATCGTTAGACTCCCCTTATTCGATATTTACATTTAAATTATAGTAACAGATGAATACTTAAAAATATACACGCAAAAGATGTCTGCCTTCAAATAGGCATTACGTAGTAAGGCAGATAATATATAAAACTAATACAGTAAAATAAACTACAATATTTACTAACTAGTGCAGTGCTAATGCGATTTAAAATGTTTTCTTAAATAAGAGTAGCTAGTAGAAATTAAAAATATATTCGTATTCGACCGACAAAAATAGCTTTTGGATTGTAATTTAAATTGATAAACAATAATTATAAGTTGGGTTTGTCGGTTCCATGATACTTAACAAGTAAAATATATAAGGTTGATATAGTTAATGTAGAATATCAGTATGATGTGGCGTACATAAAGATGCATTCACGTATAAATACACTTCACAGCTATACCAAAATAAATATTATTCCATTTTTTTCACTTGAAATTATATTTTATCAAACTACTACTACTTGGTGAATAGGGCGCTGCATCGGTATCAGTCATACGCTTCAGTACCAGTCCAAGGTATCACACATAAAATATTAATATTGATTTCTTTACATAACCAACATAGTCATTACAGAATATAATATTATAAGATATGGAACACTAGTTTGCATGACAAATAACGGGTTTTGAATAGTAACAGTTAAAGTTACACACACACATACACAGTGCCTAAATAACAAAAGGGGGATGAGGAAGAATAGAAGGACATTTGATCAATTTGTACTTTTAACCCTTTAAGAAGAAACATTAATCTGGTAGGCGAAATCGATTTTTTTAAATCCAAAGATTCTAGGAATTTTATTTTTTTTACAAAAAAAAATTTATCAAATGTCGCAGGATTACGAAAAACATAATTATTTATGACATTGGGTCTAGAGCAGTGAAAATAAAGATTCACATCACAATTTATATAGTTAATAAGTATTGAAAAAATATTTTGGATTTTTAAAAGTTGTACTGACCTTAAAAAAATGTTTTAATCGTAGTGACGCTTAGCTAAGGTGAATCGCCGAAATTAGTGTCATAAAAGTAATAAAAAAACTTTCTTCATATATAGATTCTGTCGTTTTTTTTTATATATCATTAAGGAAAAGGGAAATAAAAGTTACAGGGTTTACTAAAAGGTTCATGTACTTCAGAAACGACACTGGTCGCGAGAGGGTTAATACTTCATGAATAAAGATGGCAATAAAGTTTAACTTTTGCAATTAAAAATTACTGAAGTAATTGAAAGACGTTTGGCAGGTATCTAAATAATTAGATTTTTATTTAACATAACAATTTTCTTAAGGTGATTAAATGGGTCAAATAAATAAAACAAGTTTGCGGTATAAAACAGTAATTAAAATGAAACGTTATGCGAGGAAAGGTAGAGTTAATTAAAATATATGGTATTTTTAGATGATAATTTGACAAATTTAGCCACCTATTTATATCCTTTATTTAAGATAAACTAAAGCGAAGACTCGCAACTGTTGGTATTATAACATAAAATACCTACATCATAAAAGTATTTTTTTATAATTCTTCCCAGCTGGTTATAAAACCCGAAATAAAACTGAACCAAGTTGATTTTGTCATATTTTTTCTTCGTGTAATTATAATTACACCGATTTCAAAAATATCCGAAACATTTTCCGAAAAGTGAATTTAGACTGAGAATTTAAAAAAAATGTTGACATTCAAGGTTAAATCGACTGTATAATTTGTTCGTTCAATTCTTTAAAAATCTTTATGAAGATGTTTTAATAATTATATATCAATGTACGATTTTTCAGAGCAAATCAGATATTTTTATCGGTAGTAGGTACAGCAGAATTTTCCCAGATACTGGATACATGGTCCGGCCGCAGGTTACGTTGGACAATATATAATATCTCATAATCGGAGTAAACAATGAGATATAGGTCAGGTCAACAAGCAATTCCTCCGCTCCTTCTCTCTCTCGGTACTCGGGATCCCCGAAGGTCAAGACCACGATTCTCCTTCACCGATGGAGTTTATCAGGAGATGGAGCTTATAATATAATTATTTCCCCCGTCCAGGTAAGCGGAATATGCTGAGGGCTTTCCATAAAGCTCTCGGGAATATTTTCATCAGGAAAGGGATTAGATTGATAAGAAATAAGATAATATTTATTGTGTACTTCCAGCAAAGGGTAAATAAAATACAATTTTCTAGCTTTGTATAAAAACAATTTTCTTTACTTTATCTCGTGATGTCAGATAAATTTAATAAGAATAGACTTTAATTCACCTTAGTTTACCTTCAGTACCAGACCCTTAAAAGTATTGCGAGTTTATAATTACAACATGGAAAGTCTCACAAAGATTGTTAAAAATTTATAATAACTAGATATGAGTTTACAGGTGTCAAGACAACATAAGAGTTTATAATGACTACATGGAAAGTCTAACAAGATATACTGTTAAGAATAAATTATAAATATGACATGATGAGATGACATGCTTAAGATCCCTGTATCTAACTATCGAAACAGGACCTCTGATTTGAAGAAATATTATTTTAATAGTATTTTGAATGATACCTTTTCTACTTGCATCGATATAATATATGGTTTTGCTGTTACTGTAATAATTCACTTTATTGTTTCTTTACGTTTTATGTTTTCATTGGATTGGTTCTGTTTTTTATATGGTATATTGTGTTTATTTTGTGATCTAAGCGATGTCAGTGCGTATTAGAATAAATTAATGTGTTTTTTATTTGTCCCTAAATGAGTTTATTGTAAAAACTCCTAGGGAGCATCGGATTGAAAAAAAGTACGACCGTTTTTAAGTAACTAAATGGAAAATATTTCAACTAATGTTTCGAGGAAAAAGCACTATACATTATACATACGGTGAAACAATGAAGTTCTAACAATAGATTTTTAGACTTCAAAATATCTCGCGTGAAATACATGGAATTTAGCAGGTGTCGAGACAACATATTATTTATTCATTTGGCATCGACTTTATGTAGTGACGACATAATTCAATTATTCAATCTAACAATTTGTTTTTTTTTCACCACACACGAGTTTGTTTAAAAATATATACTAACTACTAGTTTCAAACGTTAGAACGTTTATCATCAGGTATACTTATAAACTGAACTAATTTATACAAAACAAAAATTATTAGGTACTGATAGAAGTGGGGTGGAGCCAGAAGTGGCGGAGGTATGGTATGAGGTAGGGTAGGTTGTTTGATGGGGAATAATAATGAGAGTCCGCCTCGTAGCATAGTGTAATAGTAGCGACAACATATTAATATGCATTTTGCATGTCTATACAGAGACAAGATGAATAGAAATTGATTAAGAAAAGTTTTAGAGAAATAACCTGATTTAAAAAAAGCTACATGAAATAAATTATGAAGACAATGGATTCGAATTAGCCAGAATACTATTCCAGTGATATTTATAGTGCACTAATGAAGTGCGAGCATTTAAAAAAAAATAGGTCTATTAAATGTAGCATATATGTATATCTGTACGCAGGAGTAAATGCATTGGGTGAGAGATTATCACTGGAAAGAGGATACAACGAATCGATCGTACTAAAATAATTAGTTTAATTTACGAAATCACAAACATGACTGTCATATTTATGAGTGATATTCGTCAATGCTTTCTAACCCTTTTCGCTGAGGTATATCAGTAAAATGCACTTTACCCTAATAAGACGCCAAAAATTCAATTTACGTGGAACAATCTCCGAGTGGTGATTTTTCAGAGGGAAAAAACGTTCGGCGGCTAATAAATGTAATTAAAACACGAAATGCCTATATATTGCGTTGAGCTCGGTCTGAAATTTGAAGTTCATTTAGATACAGGATAGAGATGTACATTGAAGTTCAAATATTAAAACAGCAAGGAATGCTCCTTAAGTATAATGCTATACTTACCAAAATTAACCCTATACATATTATGTTGGTAAAATAGCAGCACTATTATATAAAAACCAAATTACTGAAGTGTCTACAATGCAATCATAAACCTTATATTTACTCGACTGTAATCATTTTAGAAGTTCAACTTCTTTCCCGTTTTTTTTTTATTCCGAAAATTCTCGATTTAGTTTCACATATTTTAAACCTTCGAACAAGAACTGACTAAAAGGTGAGTTTCCATACAAATTTTCTAAAAATATACGCTTCCTAAGGTTAATTTCATAACACCTTTTACTATCGAATTGTATCTCTGCTATTAATTTTCCGATTTATAAACGATGTCCTAGTGATTTTCGTTTTATTTTTCTGCATTCACAGAACATTTTGGTTTACAAGCCCATTATTGACATCTCAACAGAGACGAGAAGTTTAGAAGTAAATATTATGAACGTGTTTAAGCTTTTATTTAAGATATATAATCTATATTATAGGCTACAAAACAAGGTTTGTGTTAAAGGAAATGGGCGGGAAATAAGGCAGATATGAAGGGAACGAGTTGAGGGGAAAAATAAATGTTTTCACAGAAGTAATAAGTGATGCAGGCGTTATATACCTACACCTGTTCTCCTCTATGGCTGCGACTCATGGCACCTAACCCAGGGCCCAAAATAGCAGACTTCAGAGTGCAGAGAATAGGTGTCTTAGAAGAATATTAGGTGTGCGGTGGTTCGACTTTGTAAGGAACACAGAAGTGAGACAACGGACACAGCAACCCTTGGTATCTACTGTCATCCGGCGAAGGCGTTTCGGCTGGCTAGGCCATTTACTACGTATGCCTCCCAAGAGCCGCCACCATGCTTGCCTATTTTACAAGGCATCAGGTTTTCGGCGTCCGCGTACTGGTCGTCCACTGTTGACAATTCGTCGGCAGTTTGCGTCAGAGCTGCGGGAAGAGGACTTGACTTGGGAGGATGCACGGGAGCTGGCGGACGATCGCTTGGCCTGAAGGCAGTTTGTGGATTCCATATGCTCCACATAGGGAGCGGATATGGTATAACGGTGATGGTGAAAACAAGTACACCAATAAAGTCAGGTTAAATAAACAAAATTATTACAAATTGAATATTTATTACATATAGGTAGTGCGTATGTAAGTTTTGGAATATTGTTCATGATACTTACATTCGTTGAATGCTTCATCTTGATTAAATGTTAATTCAACAAATGTCCGGTAGATGGCGGTTTCATAAAGGTTATACTTACTCGTATATGTAAGTAGTTCAATTAAATAATTGATTGAGCAATGGTGAATTTTTCTAACGTTTAAAATATTTATTTAGAAGAACCATAACGCGTCACATTATTATTTTTGTAATATTGATATATACATGGTTAGTTTGTCGTCACTTACTCCCTATAATGTATTCCATATTTTGTGTCATTAATCGCGTACTAACAGTTAAAGTTTCATTTTTATTTTTTACAGATTTGTAGTATTTTATTTTATTTTTTTTGGTATTTATTATGATTATATTCCCCGCCTCGTGCCATGGCGGTAGCGCATTGACTGCCATGCATGATGTCGCGGGTTCGATTCCCGGTGGGGGTCAATATGAAACATTTATTTGAATGAGATTTTCGCATTAAAAATGTTTCGTATGTGATACCTTGGACTGATTACCACATGGAATCTTATGCACATTATATCATTATATTATTTCTAAATAAATGCCACCTGTAGCGTTGAACTGAACTGAATAACATAAACGAAATAGTCAATAGAATAACATATATTTTTTTTTATAGTAGCTTAAATTTTACCATAAAATTATAATGATATAGTTAGATTAGCTTAACCTAATTAGTTCATTTCTATTATGGGTTGTGTTCTAATTTATTTGAGTAATATCGTTAAAATCACATTATTCTTTGATTTCAAAAAGGTAGAAAAAACATTTGTGATTATTAGATAGATGATGTTGAATTAAAAACTAGCACCCAGTTTAGTGTAGCAACTTCTATAATTATGGTCTAAATTACAATGAAACAAACTTTTATACAATCCCCTTTTACGCCAACAATAATATTCAGTTACAAAACCGTGGAAATGGAAACAACAATATGAAATTAAATCCGATTGTTGAAGTAATTAGACTTCATGTGAGATATTCTACATATAATTCGACTTTATGTGAGATGTTCTATAAATTATTCGACTTTACTCATAAGTACCGGTATCATGGAATTTTATGTTTTTAATTAATTATTTAATTAATTTTTACATTTATAATTTAAATATTTTTTTAAATTTATAAAATACCTCACTCGGCAAGTCCCGAGCTGAGGTATTCATTTACAATACTTTTTTTTCGTAGGTAGTACCTAAATATTTATAGTCATATTTATAGTAAAAGTCTATTTTGGTGGGGTGACTATCTCAATTTCACTTTTCCGGGTCCATCTCATAAAGCCACTTTTTCGCAAATAAATAAAATTAAAGGTAATATGTATATAAGTAAACTCTGTCTAGAAAACAATGTTATTACCCACCAACATATTTTATTTTTTACCGTTTCTTTGTAGTAGAGTTAATATAAGGTTTAAGATTGCATTCATTAATTGAATTGGTTTTTACATATTAGTGTTGCTATTTTACTAAGAATTTTTCGTGAGTTGGAACCTGAGGAATACCTAAATTTGCTATTTTACGCTATACAAAAAATTATCTCATGGTGTATTTAATATTTAGTATAGGGTTCAATGCGCGAAGCATGTTCGGAACTCGGCTTGGGGATAATTCACGACCATAACTCTAGGCCTTGCACACTCTTTACTCCAACACAAAATACACTAATACAACACACCCTACCACACCACATCACACGCCACACAAACACATCACGCAAACACATTTTATTTCGAGCTTAAAATAGTATTTTCACTCTTTCTTGTTGTTATATATATTATATATTGTTGTATAAAATGTGAAATCTGTAATTGGCCTCGTTATCAGCTCCTTATATTGTATATTTATATTATTTTTGTTCATGGCTGTTGATTTCCAATAAATAAATAAATATTTATCTTGAAGGACAAATCCCTAGATTTAGGTGAAAGTTTATAAAACGAGTCTAGAAAATCGCACTTTGGGAGATTTTAACTACTGAATATTTACTCTATCTTTTTCCAAGGAATTATCATTACTATAGTTAAATCGTTTTAAAAGAAGCCATTTTGTACAAAATCACAAGTTGACCCTTAAAATTGAATGCTATGGCTAATTTTATCAATAATTAATCGGGGATAATTATCAATAATGTTTTCAAAGTATAAACCTTTTGTACTCTAACATTATCCCCCGAAGTGCAATTAATGCAACCTCCTCCATACAAACATATTTATAGAAAGTCGGAACAACCGACGTGCGTGCATGAGATGGTGAATAAATGTGGAGGAAGGCAGGGAAATTTGCCAGGACATAGTGGTGTGGCGTTCTATCCTCTCTGCCTACCCCTTCGGAGAAATGGCGTGATGGTTAGTTAGTTAGATTTTTATTTGATGCGAAAACACCATATTATATTATACTGTTAATTTTTGGTTTATTACGACCTATTACAATACTTCAAATATTTATGATTTGTATCCTTTATATTAGAACAGGGACAAATGTCTCATGTTATAAAAAAATATAATAAAAAAAAAAATAACAGTTCCAAAGCTGTGGAATCGTTTGCAGCGAAGGTACTTAGATTTGAATGAATACGATGCTTGTCTAGTGACCTTACTGAGAGCGTGAAAGGGCAGGAGTAGATTATCGACAGTCTACAGTGCCTACGACAGATGTTCATGTTCATCTATGCCTCGTACTGTAGTCGTTCATCGTTTAGATCCTACGTGATCACCTGATCATATTATTAAGTTTAATTCAACATCTAAGCATGGAGGATTTAAGAGAAGCTTAATACCAGAGTACGAATTTTAGCATAAGGCAAAACGATTTAACATTTCATCCCAGCAATTTCAGGCCTTTAAAATATTTATATTTGAATGAATTTTAAGCTTGCAATATGGGTTGAGTAGGTACTGCAAAAACAGTGGAGAATATTGAAAGATATGTCAATTAAACAAAGAAGAAAGCCTATTTTGGTTAAAAGGATAACTGCGATGGCACGATAACGATGTAGATTTGCGCAGCGGGTATTTTTATTATTTGTTTTATTAATACATGAATTATTGTTCTCCCACGAGTTCCAGGAATCATTCTAGGACTTAATTTCAAACGTTACATCAACACCAAGAATAAGGGCCGAAAATATAATACATTTCCTAACTAACTAACTTACTAACTAACCATCACGCCATTTCTCCGAAGGGGTAGACAGAGAGGATAGAACGCCACACCACTCTGTCCTGGCATACTTCTCTTGCTTCCTCCACACATCCACATTCTCGATTTCTACATCCAGGCACAGGAATCAACTGTGCCTGGATAATTCAAACCTTATACCAAATAATCGTTTATGTGAAAAATAAAGAAAAGTAACTATGACCCACTTAAAACATATTTCCTTAAGACATTCTTAGATTAACCGAAGTCAATATTATGTATGTATCTATTTTTAAAGGCCGAGAAAGACATGGCATGATCAAGTAAAACAAGTGCTTGAAAGTGGGCATGTAAAAAGTCGGAAATAATCGACGTGCGTGCATTGGAAGATGTATGAATGTAGAGGAAGCAAGAGAAGTGTGCCAGGACAGAGTGGTGTGGCGTTCTATCCTCTCTGCCTACCCCTTCAAGGAAATGACGTGATGGTTAGTAAGTTAGTTAGGTTAGAATTATTATATTGAGTATAGACAATAAAAGGTAACATTTAGAACAAATCTACAATAGAAGGCATAGTAATACAATTTTTTAAGATACGGTTGCTGTTGTTTAAAAAACTATTATTTCGAATATCAGATCAGCGCAATAAATTAACTCCAGTTTCAGTGTGCCTTTAGTCCCAGTATATCTCAGATCTGATCGTTAGAATATTTGGGTACAACGTTAGTTGCGCTTCAATCTCGCCAAAATCGCTTTTGCTATCGGGACGGAAATTTCTTTGATCGATTACACTGTTTAGTAATATCTGTAAATATAATGAATGATGTATCGTTTCGCATCGGAAGGCAACGCAGCATACTAGCCCAAAATACACTTATGCGGACTTTATACGGAACAGAAAACTGCACAGTTTCATGTTCAGAAAACTGTGCAGTCAGTCAAAAGACACGCTAAATATGTGTATTTTTTAAGCGCGATTGTAAGTTACTATCCTATGTTTGCCCACCGGAAATTATATATTTAGCCAATAATGTAAATATGTTATATGTTTTTTACGTTTTTAAAAGCATACAATATACCAATATCTACTTAAACGTTTACAAACATTAACTTTCGTGTCAGCCAAACGTCGCCGTCGCGTCGGCCATACAGTTTTCTTTTTATACGGGACAGTTTTTCAGACTACACAGAAAACTGTACAGTTTACTGTTTCGTATACTCATTACTCACCTAGGATTTTATGGTGAGAGTTTGTACCGACCGCGACCTACGGCTTATTAAAAGAAGAAGAGCAATCCAAATGATATTTTTTCACGATAATTTGGAATTTTAAACAAAACAAGAAATTTTCACCGGAGACTATAAATTGATTGAACGGATGAAGATCATCCTCTTTCGGAGCCAGGCTTTCTTCGGGTTACATTATTCAAATCAATGAATTCATTATTTTATTCATGTGTTAACTTGTAATTTTTAAATCATGTGAGATACATTACAAATCCATAAAAGTTTGCGTTTAATTTATAACATTAGATTTGGCTAAATTTTAGGTGAAAGGGATGAATTACTGTTATACAGATAATTCCTTTATTTTTATTCAGGGAGGCAAGTATGGAGAATAAGAAGTGGATTTTGTGATCCTTTTTTTTAACTAAATTATCACAGAATAACTAACTGCAGTAACCAAACGAAATGGACAACCCAATATGATATCCCTTGTTCGCCGCAATTGGTAAACCTATAGTATTTTTACAAGTTTTACTAACACTAGATTTCTTACATAAATTACATTAAGGTCTCCTTTTCATTGCACTTCTGATAACTTTCTTATGGTAACTATGAGGGCAATAAATAAAACTTTCATAACTCACCAAATGATGTGGCAGTTGATAACTTAATGTGTATGTGACTCACCTGAAACAAGAAATATATATTGTTAATATTCACATAAAGAAAATCAGCAATGTTCCCCGGCCAATGTAAGGATAAACTTTGTATGATAGATATAAAAAATTATTAGTTAAATATTAATTCTTACATGACAGGGAAGACACGTAACGAATAGACGCAATTAACGATTCTACCTTCTCCCTTTAAGCCCTCATATATATCCTTATCATTTAAAAAAAAAATAAAGTCGTTAAAAAAACTCAACGACAGGTTTATTAAAAAAAATAACCAACCAACCATCACGCCATTTTCCCGAAGTGGTAGGCAGAGAGGATAGAACACCACACCACTCTGTCCTGACATACTTCTCTTGCTTCCTCCACATTCATACATCTTCTCATGCACGCCCGTTGATTATTCCGACTTCTTACATGCCCACTTTCAAGCACTTGTTTTACTTGATCATGCCATGTCTTTCTCGGCCTTCCTCGACTTCGCATCATATATTTTTTTAGCCGTCCCTTCATCATCCATTCGTTCTACATGACCGAACGTAAAAGACCTTTCTTAGTTTTGTCGATAATGCTTATCTCAGCGTTGCATTCTGCTCTAATTTCAACATTAGTGTACCTATCATACATAGTTTTACCACACATTCGCCTGAGAGATCGCATTTCAACTGTATATTTACACACTAATAAAAACGCATGAAAACTAATATTGCTGTATTCTTACAAACTTTAGTGAATAAAAAATAGAAAAGATTCCCAAATCATTGAAAGTGGTGGCATGAAGTTTGAGCCTTCAATGCGCAGAAATGTGTAAGACTCGTGTTGATTACATATTGAGGTAAAAATTATAGTAATTTGTCGAGTCTCAAATATTTCTCGGAGACGTGAACTGTTTCTGTCATAGGTAGGGTGGGGTGGAAGCGGGGTGTCAAATTACCCGAGCTAACGTAAGGGTGGGGGGCGTGACGTAAGACGGTCCAGGGAATTTCATATTTCAACGCACGAAGTGCGAGGGAGCGCCGAGCTCAGATTATGCTCCGTGTCATGACGATACACCGTAAGATAGATGTGTTTGACTTTAAAAAAAAAAAAAACTGGATTTTTTAGTTGCTTATATGATTTTAAATTTATTGTTTTGTGTGACAGATGATTCTCCTTATCAACGTTAAATACAAAAATATCCTGTATAAACAAATTTTGATCCCTGTTTATTAGTGAATTTATACCCATTTTACGCAGATGAGCGTTAATTTTATATTATTTCATAGCGTATAAATCCTTTTTTACAACTTTTTTCTTTCTATGAAATACGAACGAAACTTTCAAATCATACTCTATTTTTTTTTTTAATGTCGGTTTTTACTTAAAACATTTACGAAGCTTGAAATATAGATACAAAATGTTATTGTGACAAAAAAATAAAAAGTGTTCACAAACTTATCGAGTGGCTGTGCGAGTATCACACAAGTAAAATACAATAATGTGAGGGAATTTTTTTTTTAATAACTAATTAATCTTCACGTCATTTTCCAGAAGGGGTATGCAAAGGGCATAGAACGCCACTCTGACCTGGCACACTTTCCTCGCTTCCTCCACATTCATACATTTTGTCATACACGCAAGACGATTATTCCAACTTATCACATGTCCACTTTTAGGTACTTGTTGAACTTGATCGTGCCATGTCTTTCTCGACTTCTAAATTCAGACGAACTTGCATTACAACTTTTTTAGCCGTTCTTTCATCAATTACGATTTAGTTCAAAAATATGATGCCTATGATTACGGCAGCAGATTTATACATAATTAAAAATCTTAACTGTCTTATTTTTTTCAAGATAAAGTGTTTTGACGTGACATGGGAGAGCTGCTATCTCAGTTTAACTGAAAACCGTCAGTAAAGATAAAGAGTGGCTACATTATAACGTGATACCCGCCCGCAGTTTGAAGTTTACTAGACACTGTACGAGAGAAATTCACGGTAAAAACAAGGCGGTAAAGCTTTGATAAGGGGTTCCGCGGTTCACCCCTAATAGCGAGTAAAAACAATAGATTGAACGTTGAAAAATATACCAATTTTAAGCTGGTAACTTTATTAGCAAAAACGAAGATCTGAGTGTAGAAAGCTATTTCGAATATTGAGACTTCGTAAAATTAAAGGAAAACCTACCTATTGAATTATTATAAAATCGCTTAAGTTCACCTTCTGAAAATTATCATTCAAGTCCACATTATAAAAATTATCACTTAAGTCCACCAGATGAAAATTATCACAAGAGTCTGAGTAAACTGGGTGACAGGGATTGCTGAGATCAGAAAACTCAAGATGGAATGTCATTGTCAAGAAGGCTAAAGCTCTTCATGAGCTATTTGGCCAAGTAAGAAAAGTCTAATCTCGCAGCGTAATGCTGCTGAGGCTGCAGAACCATTTCCAAATAATTCAAGTTAGTTCAATTAGTAATCCAATAATTAGATAAGATAAAATAACATTCTCTGATCATTTATTATTTCATCAAAAGCTGGTGGTTTCCGCTAGCGTAACATGCTGTTACATCACCGTTCCCAAAGAAACTTTTTACCATACATCGTAAAGGGTTAATGCGTCTCTTAGTTCTTAAAAAGCAAGACGGAGCACTTGATTATTTTTACAAAGTTGTTTTTACAATCTACCCACTAATTATTTTCTAATAAATTGCGAAAAATAATATTTTCCACTTATTAAGCCAAGTGTTGACGTGAAAGATAAGGAAAAACACCGGTCGGTGAGGCCATCGGGCATTATCGGGTTCCGTTATCAGATTCTCGCAACTTGATTGGTCGAATCGTCTCAGAGAGGGGGGCAGGGGCGGTGGACGTGGGAGGGGGTTGAGGTTTGGCGGTTAATCAGAAACACGATACTTAAGATCAGGCACCCAAGTGTCCGCTATAGCCGCGCTCCCGAGTCGAGAGGGCTCGAAGAAAATTCTGGACACTTGACGGGGAAGTGCGAAGATGTTGCCCTTTTAACGGTGTGTCTAGCGGTTTAATTGGGCTTCAAATCACTTCTTAAAATATGCAGCGAAGACGTAAAAAAGCTTGGTAAAAACATAAAGCGAAATCCTCTACTTTAGTTGTTTCTGGATTAATTTAGAGATGTATTTCGTGATTATCAAAAGCTGAGAAAGTGTAAAACAAAATACATAAGTATATATACTTATTTAGAAGCAAATGTTCATTTTAACATTTCGGTCGTTATTACCTACTGCACTGTAAGGCCCGAACCGCCGCGCCATGAAGGCATATACATTTGGCTTAACTTTATCTAAAGAGCCCATAGAACTCATAAATTGACTTCACACTGAATAGAGAATAGATAGTTTAGAGGTCATACGGGATCTACACAATGTTTCGCAATAACGGGAAAAATACTTCGTTCCTCTCCTCGATCCCTATCGTCCGTATGGAACTGGAAAGAATTTCTTTCTAATGGATACCAAACTCCGTATCAAGGAGAAAGGAGAAAATAAAGAAGAAGGTTGATTCTCTATGTAGCTAGAGTTACAACGATTATATTTAAACTTTACTGCGTTTTAGACTCACATATATGTGTTGCATAATATTTTTTGTATCATAAAACGTTAAATAATACTTAATACTTACATTTCAAAAACTCAATTAGGTTACTTTTTGACCTTGCCAGCTAGGTCAAAACGTAGTTTACTTTTTGGTAAATTTACCTGTGCAAATATGAAGCTAATAAAAAGTTACGCAAACGTTTTTTACATTGACTGGGAATATTAACGAGTAACAGTACTTAAGCAAAACTTTCACTTCACGTACCAATAATATTTCAAGGTTATGTATCAAATCGAAACAACTATGTTTGAACAAAAATTAATACATGATTTAAATAATTTTATTTTTAAATAATAAGAACTTTGCAACTCAAGTAAAAAAAAATTCCCACTTATGTGAATAAATATTTATTTTTGTAACATTCAACATTATCAAAAGGCTGCTGGTTGACATTTGTGATGAAAATTTTTACAAGTGCAACCTGCCTTAGCGATCCACTACCACGCAAAACGCCCTGACTGGATTCGTAAATTTTCTGTTCTACAATGCTTTTATGTGCAATATTGATAGTAATAATACTTAAACTTAAAAACAATACGTTTTGGAAATCACCTAATTAGCCTATATAAATATGTTGACTTACATAAATATGAATATTTAAAAAAATTGTTTCAAATAATATTGTATTAATACATAATATTTTCCTATCACAGAACAGGTTTCAATATATAAACATATATATATAGATAGCAATATTTCTTACCAGGGGTATATCACAAAGTTGCCTCTAATCTTTTACGAAGTTAAGTATGGTCAAAAAGTTGGCTTAATTTTTGACTAAAAATATCAAACGGACGAGAAACGGACACAGAATATTACCTCCATCTTTTTATATTACATGTGTAAATCACATAAATTAAAAATATATTTTAGGGTTAGATTTAATTAATTATTTTTCAATGTTTTTTAATGAAAATCCTTAGTATAAAAAGTTACCTCAGTTTTTCCCTAGGTTTGGGGTATGGTTAAGGCAACGTCCCTGTCAACAAGTAGCGTTTTTTTTCAAATAATACGAAATAGTATTGACCCGCCACGCCGCGCCGCGCCGTTGCTAAAGTCTAAATACCTAATTTTATTAATTTAACTTTATAAAATTTTTCATCCTGATTAATTTAATTTTATGATGAATGAACCATCACCTCTATAAAATAAACTCTTTTGGAAACATTAAACTTAGCCTAACCTAACGTTTGGATGGATAGCGGACACATAAAAACCTCTACTGTTTTATATTATAATAATTACTAAAATTGGGATCGGAATTTTGCAAAAAGAAATTAAGTTTCGTACAGATCCGCGATTTCGTTATCTTTTGAAAATCCTAAATATGAAATATGATAGCAAAATACATTTTCGTGAGGCATAATTAATTTTAAAGTAGATGTATTTATCTATACATACTAGCGAAATAAATGAGTAAGCGAAAGGCGAGGGAAAGAGAACTCCTCTTGATACCGAAAAGTTTTTCACGTTTAGACCACATACCATTTTGAATTCTCTAAGGTTATCAATGTAGTACACCCACATGTATACTCCAAAACTTTCTTTCTGAAACATTATTCAACACGTCGTTTGAGAAAACTTTACGTTGACTTGTGAACCATCTAGAATCTAAATACATACATTTACAAATACATCATTTAGCTTTTAAATTCCCAGGTTAACTGAATACATTAATTAAAATCATTCATGTAAAAAACGAATACATAAAATACAATAAATGCTGATGGCCTATTTCTGTACTGAGTCAAGTGATAAAAAAAAGTGTGATTGTGGAACTATATCCCCTCTGCATTGTACTTTGCGTGTTATTTAACTAAAAAATTAAATCATTGATTGCCTTTATAAATTATGAAAGTACTTAACTCAATGCTCAATCAATATGCTTTCTACCAAAATACCTAAGGAAATCATCATCATTGGCAAACAAAGCAATAAGCCGGACCTTGTACACTTGCTATGTATGCTATACATGAAGTTATGAATAAATAAATGAAAACACTCAATTTCAGACTGAAGCGTGTACGGAGGGACGGTGTCTATGCAACAATGTGTGAGTGTGACCGATCGCTTTCGGCGACAAACAATTGCAATTGAGATAAATATTAGTCACCACCAATGGGAGAAAAAACAGGGATGATAAAAATCTTTCTTTGATTGTTACTTAATTCTATCGTTCTGACACACCTACACTCAGCTTTCATAAATATTTTCTTCCCTACTCGCAAAAATGTCGCGTATTGAATTTTCACAAAGTTGGCCACTATTATTATTATTATAATAGTGATTCTTCCAAGGCTGCCTTACCCTAGTCGGCAACCATTTAAAAAGCTTACATAAAGTAAAAGAATAAAAAAAAATACTATTGGAATAGACGGCATTTTAAATTATAATATATTATAAATTAAAATACATGCCACGTTCTTGGATTTCCATTGTAGTAACATAAAAATAAACATCAAACTTCTAATAGAGCTGTCAGAAAAACAATTTGGTATGGGAAAGACTCACCGAGAAGCGTAATTAGGCGTTTCCGAGCACTTATTTTCAGTAAAGTAATGAATCGATAGGTATTCCAGTTTTCGGGATGGATATGATAGGTATTCACTTGCGTGCAATACGATAGCAACCCTTTTTTCGGGATCCAGCATATTTTCAGTTTGTTTTTCGGGATGGAGCCTAAGATCGTGTATGATTTTCAGTAGGGTCTTTTTTGGTATATTATGTTTCATTGGTTTTCTTGATATGTTCAGGTATGTAGCCAGCCAACTCTTTTGGTTATCCAGCATATTTTTTCTGTTAACCTAAGCAGGGTCCCCCCCTTTTTTGGTATGTTTTCTTGTTCAATTCGAGCTAAAGCCATTTTTTGCGAATATTTTTTTCTGGTGTTGCTGTAGGATTATAAAAAAAATTAATTTTTTATATCATAACAAAACGTTGCATATTGAGAAATGGTGCGCGATTCAAAATATGGCTGGCACATTAAACATTTTTAGGGATCAATATGACGAACTATAATTAATATAATTTTGAACAATATATCGGTGTTGGTTTCTATATATGGGTGCAAAGTTTGTTGCAGTTTTTTGCACATCTGTACACGTGTAGACTTGTTTGTTACAAACAAGTGTTAAGTGCAATTATATCAATAAGAGTATTTTCAAGTGTGCTATGTGTTACTATCGATTACGTAAGTATTGAATGATTCACAGTTGATATTGGATAAGAAAACCACAGTAAATGATAAAGGAATATACAGTTACTTCTCATGAAGGCAAACGCAGGTTAGAAACCAATTTAATATATCTATGGTGGGTATAGTATAGTATATTTCCCAATTCATGCCATTCAATAAGCGATATTTAATACAAGTAGACACATTAATTTTAATATAAAATAAAGGTTGTGATTACGAAAATTTCTTAAAATAAATAGATACATTCAGAAATATTTCTAAACGACAATTATGTGAATCGCGAGCTGCTGCCAACCCTTGCCAAGGGTAAGAGAAATGTTTACATATCTCACTACACACGATATTCGCTGGTTAGCAGCAAGATATTCATAATCATGGATAGGTTAGTTTGATCAACCGAAACGTTAGTAATCTAATCCAATGAAAATTTTCCATTTTACAATAACGCAAATATTGAATGCCTACACTGTTACACTCTAATTTATATTACACTCCTATCTTTGGATTAGTTACAAAGCTGTCCAATGCCGATGAGTTGGATTGCAAAATTGGATATTTCAAAAAATCCAATCGAAAAATCCCAAGATCCATAAAATCAAATAATAATAATCGTTTGGATATGTAAAACCATAGAAATAACTTAGTATAGACAACTGGAGATGCTAATAACTTTTTTTGTGCAATAAATTAAAAATTTATGTGTGAAAAATCGAACGGGAAATAAAATATAAAAAGTTGGAATCGGATTTATTAATTTAAGTAATTTAGTAATAATTAATGATTGTGTTCGGGTATATAATTTCCTTATTTCTAAGGGCCGGTTTTACAAACATTTGTTTGTAACCTTTGTTCTACGAAATCTTGCGTTACTAACGGATATTTATAAAACCGGCCCAAGTAGTAATCTTCAGCTTATTATTTATGCGTACTAACGTACTTAAGTTAATGTATTTTCCATTTGGCTTTTCCCAGAAATTCCAAAATATAAAAAGTCAATGCGGCAAGGGATAATTTTTTTTCTTCTACGTCTCTTAAAAGTGTGCGTACCGAACGCAATGAGAGAATCCTGCAGACAATATTAATGGCCGTGTTGTAGTTATTCTAGATAAACTAATTGGGTTCCCAGCCTTGGAGGTTTCGCAGTAACGAAAGCATAGAAGACACAAGCGAACGCTTAATACTTCTCCTATGATAAATACAAGGCAAAAATACGAACCAACATCCAAATAAAATAAGCGCACGTTGCGTTGGTGGCTTGACTAAAATACCAAAATCCTGAGATAATATTTGGAAGTTATTATTAATTAAATAGGTATTTTTTTCTTATGCAGACTTCCAAGATGTACTTCAAGACACGATTTATCATCGTTAGTTTATATATGTTCAGCAGTCTTTCGTATACTTTTCAAATTGTAATAAAATCTCTTAATTGTAAGTTGTCGATAAAAGTTTATTTTATTTACGTTCATTTAAAATTATACAGTGTCATAAAATTTATTACAATTAATATGTGTCTTCCGTATGTCCGCATTGTGCTGTAGTGGTTAGCACGCTGGGCTACCGAGTATGAGGTTGTGAGTTCGATTCCCGATGGGGTTAGTATGAAATGATTAGAATAAATGTAGTTTTTCACGAATATATATATTTCATATGTGATACCTTGCACTGTCGCTGAAGCGAAAGACTGATTATCTTGACTTCATGCTGTACATTATCACAGTACCTACAATGCAATCAAATAAAATATTGTGTTAGGAACCTATCACCTGTGTCAAACATTTGTATGTAAAATACCGATCGGTTTGGTAGAAACTCTAACTTTTAGATTTAAAAAATAAAAGCTCTAAATAAATACACTAACTAACTAACCATCACGCCATTTCCCCGAAGGGGAAGGCAGAGAGGGTAGAACGCCACACCACTCTGTCCTGGTATACTTCTCTTGCTTCCTCCACATTTATACATCTTCTCATGCACGCACGTCGATTATTCCGACTTCTTAGCCCACTTTCAAGCACTTGTTTTACTCGATCGTGCCATGTTTTTCTCGGCCTTCCTCGACTTCTACATCCAGGCGCCGTCGCATCATATATATTTTTTAGCCGTTCTTTCATCATCCATTCGCTCTACATGACCGAACCATCGTAAAAGACCTTTCTTAATTTTGTCGATAATGCTTATCTCAGCCTTGCATTCTGCTTTAATTTCAACATTAGTGCACCTATCATACATAGTTTTACCACACATTCGCCTGAGAGATCGGATTTCAACTGCATTCAATCTAATTTCATCCTTATATTTATCCAACTCTATACTTCGCTTCCATACATAAGGGTTGGTACCAGAAATAAATACAAATAAGTCAAAATAAGCTGTCAAGCAATGGAGAGCGTTTATTAATACGTCTGATTAACTAATATTGACAAAGCAAACAATAAATGTCAAATCGTCCAAATAAACTTAATATCTAATCGTATGCGATTGAATATCTAATTTAATTAATGTGAATGCGAAAGAATAATAAGAAAATTATTGTTTGATTAGTGAATACCAGATTTTATGTGAATGCGAAGGTGTTACTGAATTTAAATTTAAAAAATAAATAAAACACCTGTTTAGTTAGACCACTTAGTGTTTATTCCAGTAACCTGGTTTCGCTATCGCTAGCATCGTCAGACTGGTTACTAACTAAAAGGTGTTTTATTTATTACAAAGCAATTCCACCAAGAAATGTCAGTAGATAATTCAATAATTATGTTTGATTATTACCTTTTTTTAAACGCCGAAAAGTTTAACGTTATCTGCGTGATTTTTTTCGGCGTGAGTGAGTGCTTAGACTCATTATCATCATCATATACCACATCCGCTCCCTATGTGGAGCATATGGAATCCACTTAGACTACCGAGAGAAATAATTGTTGGGTTGTAGGTATTACTTGCGTGATATAATATGTTTGTAGCATCTACGATAAAACGATTTATATACGAAAGACCATATCACAAAAATATATTAAATCTCCCAGACGTCGAGGGGTATTCGGAAGACACATTTGAAGTAGGATAAATGGTAAAAAATAAATCAGAAAGCTAAAAAATGGGAAATCGATACACGCACAAAAAGATTGATAGAAAGAAATGGCTGGTTATTTTTGCCTGAATAATAAAATATAAAAATATAAAGATGATGCCATGTTAAAAGTCTGCGAGAAAGTTATTCTGTTGTTGTTGTCAAATATAAACCAATGTAATTTATGTGTTTTAATTGAAAACACAAGAAATCAATTTTCCATTGTCGATTTATGAACTCCGGACATTACGACCCATTCAATCGTAAATAGATACAAAAAACGTAAATAACGAACAATTTTTTTTTTCCTCAGATTTATGAAAAGCATTCGAAAATTTAAAAATTAAAATAAGAGAGAAGTATTCAGTGTACGAATCCTGGTCAACGTATGTAGTGATTCACACAATATAATTTACAATGTCCACCTCATCCCGTCTACCTGCATTGGTTGACAGAGCAGCACGTTAAATAACACCTATGCGACAAAGCAACCCGTTGGAATGGTGAGTTATCTAAGGTTCAAAATCACTCGCCATTTCGAAGTGCTAGACTAAAGATCTAAGGTTTTAAACAGTTTTCTGTGCAGTCTGAAAACGAAGTATAAAGTAAAACGCCTATGCTAAACTGTGTGCTAGTGTCAATTTACTTTCATGACAGTCTAGCATAGGTAAACCCAGGAATTTTTACGTGAAGTTAATTTAAATGTAGAAAAACAATATTTGTAATAAATATACTATATCTCAGAGCAAACAAACGATAATAACTTAAAACCGCGTTTCAAAAAACACATACTTAGCATTTTGACAATTTGACAACTAAGGTTTTCTGAAAAGTTAATGGATTTTTACAAGAAACTGATATTGGGCATAAGACTTTCAGTCTAGCATAGGGCCCCAGGAATTTTTACTTGAAGTTAATGTTTAGTCATATATTGTATTATGACCCTATCTCAATTTTTTTAAAAACATCTTAGACCTTCACAAAAAATCTCAAAAACATACATTTGGCAATTTAATAAGGCTTGCAAAGGTTAATGGATTTTTACATGGATTTTGTGTCAATGGCCTATAGTCAATTTTTTATGAAAGTGGACATGTGAAAAGTGGGAATCATCGTCGTATGTGCATGAGAAGATGTATGATTGAAGAGGAAGCAAAGGAAGTATGTCAGGACAGAGTGGTATGGCGTTCTATCCTCTCTGCCTACCTCAACGGGGAAATGGCGTGATGGTTAGTTAGTTTACATTGAAAATAAATTCTTCTTTCATCTTGATTGGGCGCAAACTGTCAATATTTCATACTGTTTCTTTTTCTAAATGTTGTGTCTTTGTCTCTACCATCTGAACTATGCTAGTGGATGAAGAGGATGGAGAAAGTGAACCTGCATCTCATGGGCTACGTTTTGGGATGGTGACATGGCCATGTACCAACCTCAGACGAGTGTGATATGTGCACCATCACCACTCTCTCTCCTCTACCCTCCTCCCCTTTATCACACATTATTATCTAGTGCTTGTTTTTAATTTTTCACTTCACTCCCTATGTTAAGCATACGGCCACCGTCAAATTACTGCAAGTCGTATAAAAACCTAATATAAAAAAAGCTACATAATTTAAAAAAAAGCTAATTGTTTTTTATTATATTTTAGACGTTGTAAGTATTGTGAACAGTGGGAAATCAGATACCAAAAAAAATCTCACCGATTTGATTATTTTTCGAAAGGAATCGAACCTGTAATTTCCTGTCCGAATAACAATGTACCGACCGCTTCACCGCGGGAGTTGTTTTTATAATAATTTTTCTTTTACGTGATAGCAAAACGTTTTTTGAAAATAATCATATTGCATAAATTGATTTTTCTGATATTAACAGGTGTTTTAATTTTGTAGATAAAATATATATATTTTTATTTTATTATTGGATATATTTTAATTATCGGTTTTATCCAGGGAGCAAACAGTTAATTTGGTCGGCGACTCCGCTTCCTCGTGTGTCCGAATGTAAACAAAGGCTACGCGTGATAGACGCGCCTGAAATCCTGATGGACCCGCGTGGCGGGTGGGCGTAGGCGGCAGCGGGGGGGAAAGGATAATATATATATACGAAGGGATGGGGGTCAAGGTCGACAGGTATTGATTCGCTTTTCGGGAGGGCGGAGCGAGCAGTGCGCGGTGAGCAATGCGCGCGAAGGGGAAAACTTTACGCGGGAAACTGACGTTCGAAAGTGTTTGATAACGGCGTAAACATAAAAAGGGAACGGGTGAAAAGTTAAGGCGGAATGATGAATGTTATAATTATATACCGGTATTCCCTTCCAAACTTCTCGTCTCGTCTCTGTGTTCTTGTCTCTCGCGGTGTGGTGGCAAGCGCGTTGTGCGACTCCAGAAGGAATTAATATAAAATATGATATTATTGATATTTATATGACAGAGAAACTCTGGAAACAAATGTGGGTTATCTAGGCGTTTACAGGGCTTATGACCTGTCATGGTTATCATGGTTATCAGATGATGGGCGGAATGGGAAATGATGTAGTACGTCAAGTGGCCACTTAACCCAGCCAATGACAGGTAATAAGCCCCCTGTAAACGCCTAGATAACCCACATTCGTTTCCAGAGTTTCTCTGCCTCTGTTGGGATATCAATAATATCTGATATCAGCCCAGCATGGGTATAATCCAGTAATTTGTCTGCAAGTATTTGTATTCATTTAAAAAATTATGTTTAAAATATTTATTTTGATGTGGTTTTTACTTTTAATAATGCACTCGGGTAGTTTTGAAGGACCAATCGTATTTTATCCACTCAGCGGGGGCACCCCAATAAGGACATAATTCTTCTGAATAATTTATATTTTATGCAAAATAAAATTAACGAAAAATCGTTTTCCTGTTATAAATTAAGTTACACGGACCACAACTGTAAAGCCGGCTGTAATATTGTGATTTTGCATGATTAATTTATCATTTAAGAAACTATGGATATGTTTCATATACAAATTGGTGCATTAATGCAGTGTCCTATGCACCATTGGGTTCGGATCAGGGAGAGTGGTAGTAGTAGTAAATAAAAATAAAAACACGATAAGGTGTAAATATTTTCTTTACAAACACGAAACTAATGTGTTTTTAAGACTGTTTAGGGTCAAGTCCAGTGGTCGTGTGCCGTGAGCAAGGGTTTGGTCAAACCTATTTAAAATGCCGTTTACAAGTATTTTTCTTCGCAGTGATAAAATAATACTTTTCATTTCAAAATAAATCGAAGGGAAAATATTTGTTAAGGATCCGTTTCATGAACATCGGATTCAGTCGACCGTAGGACATCGGACGTTGAACCGTTGGAATTCAAATTTCCATTTAGTTTTATAAACTCCGTGTCCAAATTATCATCAAATAGAATCTCTTTAGTCAAATAAATACTTCGAATTTTAACAAAATAAAAAAATTCTACACTAAACATTATAAGAATACAATACAATATTTATATTTGAATTTAAATTCCTAGTAAATAAGATATATTGATCAAATAACATATTCACAAGGTTTTTAAATGGACTGAAAACTATTGAAAAAGTATGATAACAATTAACTTATAATAAGGGAAAAACCCCCATATCAGTACTTATACTAAAACAATTATTGCAGATACATTAGGAATAATGTGATTTTGTGGTTTTGTGCCTAATTTTTATTCAATGGAATACATACTAAATACATTAAATGAATCTAAACTAGCTATTCCTCACTATTTAACAGAAAAAACGTTTAAATATTTACATTCTAATGAAATATATTCACGTTTTGTTATCATATTGAAAACTGTAAAAATAATATTTTAGTGTAATATTACAACATTAGAAAAAAGATCAGAATAGGTATATGAAAAAAAAACGGCTTTGTACTAAACTTAACTTCCCAGTTTCGAAGTTGCTTCCATATAATATGGTCACCATATTTTTTGTTGTCTGGTTTTTGGCGGGAACGCGTTCGAACTCCGTGAACCAATCAAACTATGCGATTTTACCAAATCATTTAAATAACTTCATTATTATTTATAATAGTGTTAGTAATGACATCTTTATGTGACGATGAGTCTACGATTCACCTTCTTCGTAGTTATTCATTATAAACTATTCAAATAAAACGTAAAACATAAACTATTCAATGGCAAACTTCATTCTTTACTTTTGATTTGACGCCATACAAATTCTGTCGCAAAGTACCGAATGAAGTTAGCGATGTCGCATACTGGAAATTGAAAAGATGTGTCTGTATTACGGCCCCTGTCTTCTTGAAACCCCTTTGACAATCATTTATTAAAGTCGAATGAAAAAGCGGCAACACTTGTATACGATTTTATCTGTGTTTTATGGTTGGAATTACAATACAAAAGTATAAATGGGACACTCTGGGTGATAATCACTCCTGACTCCAGGTATTATCTTGTCTGTTGACTCCCTCCACATGAAACGTTTCTGAACTGCTCTGCAGGCTGCTTGTTTTAAATTCCTAAATATCTTCTGTCGGTTGTAAAGGGTTCGTTACAGGTGCCTATTCATTCATCGGGACACGTGCTGGTCATGTATAATTAGGTGTATCACCAGGACAGGTGAAGGTCGTGTATAATAATGTATGAATTAGTAATAATGAGTGACTATTGTCCTGTAAGGTCACATTGTGAAGGTGGCGGACATGATAATTAATTGCCCACAACTCTCCAGAATACGAATAATCACGTATTCCTTTATACTATTCATATCTGCTACTAAGGGAGTGTTTTGCGAACCTGATAAATTTAATGTCGAATTTATATGCTACCAGATGATGAAAAATAAAATTTACAACGAACCGATTCCGCCACAGAAATAATAACTAATCTATCTTCCGATTGGTTAACCAGCTTTATTAACTTTCGTCTGGCAACAGTGCAGCGGTGTAGTCATTGGTTTCAAGATGCTTCCTTGTGCTAGCTATAATCAAGTTTTATTATGCAAATATAATATGATACCAATTACAGATTACGGATTAACATTATTATGTTTCCATTTTAAACACTTTTTAATGCATTATAAATTTGAGTCGAGTAGTCAAAATGATACAAAATGCGACGCCATATTTAAATGCTATTGAAGGGCGGATAAGCTTCTGATTAACTTAAGCAGCGTTTTAAACGGGATTTACAATATTTTTGTGATAATCAAAGATGGTGAAATGGATTTTCAAAGTAAACCGCAATATAGTAGACATTTACGATGATCATGTTTTAGACGGAGATGGTAAAACAACCTCTAAATCTGCTAAAGTACAGCGTTTGTCCTATAAAATGTAGTGATGTTGTTACGAAATTATTTTATTAAATGTTAAATGTGCTATTTAAAAGTAATACGAAACATGTTGAAAAAAACTGAAACGAAAATCACATACACACACTGCGTAAAGTCCACGATTCGTCGAATGTACCAAGACAACAGAAAACCAATAAAAAATGGCAAATTAAATTAGTGAGTATTTACTTACCGTAATCTATGATAACGCAGAAAATGAAATGTTGTAAAACTAGGAAATTGAATTTGCTGAATTTATACTTATTTTTCTTTTATTCGTATGATACATTCCAATATAATTTTAGACTAATGTAAAGATTGTAAGTAAGAGAAAAAAAATGTTTCAATGTTTTACTTTCTTCTTGTACACCGTGTCCCACGATGAGACCGCGAAACTCCAGAGGGTGATTATTCATGATATTCTGAGAAAAAAATCTTAATAAAGTTTTTCAAAAAACTCAATTCTAATTTCTTAAAAAAATTATTAAAATATGAATAAAAATTCACGCGTGTAATACCGTCAATTTTTGAACTGGCTCACACCACGTGACCTGCACCAGAATGTCCGTACAAGGCGTACCAGAGCGGACCCCCACTCCTCCCCGCCCACCGCCACCCCGCCGCCGCTAGCACTTCAAACAGAAGCCAGTATTACACTCGTCGCTTTTTATGAATACTTTTTTAAAATTAATTATTGGAAATGCCCGGATCAAAAAACTTTATAAGGATTTTTTTCTCAGAATACCATGAACAATCACCCTCCGGAGTTTCGCGGTCTCATCGTGGGACACGGTGTATACTCTGAAATAATGTGCCAGGAAAAACGAAAGAACTTAGTAAAAATATTAAAAAATGAAATACACTTGCTTTAAAATTCAACTCAAAGAAAAATGTCTTAAGTCTGTATGGAAACGAATGAAAATGATTAAATTAATATAACACCCTTACCCCTAATCGACGAGACTCCAGAAAGCTACTTGGCTTATCATTATTGATGACATCGTTCTAGCTATGTTGAATACTTAATGTGAATTATTCATTATGATGAATAATCGCATGAGTAGGTACCAATTAGTTAAGTGAGACCTGGCACTCGGGCGATGAAAATATATGTATTAGCTTTATCAGTACACGTGTTAACCCGAAAACATGCGTTATCGTACGGTGCGATCATGGACGAACTTCACCGAACAAACATAATTATGTTAAAATACCGATGGCCATGTGACTCAGCTATCAACACAACTTTCGACAAAAGCATTAAGTTAAAATTAGCTGCAATAAACGTAATAATAATCATAATAAAATTATCATCATTCTCATCCATATCTGCTCTTTATGCGGAGTACGTGAACTCCACAAACTGCCTCCAAGATAAAGCGATCGGTCGCCTGTTCCCGAACGTTTTCCCTATTCAGAGATGTTCATACCTACATGCGTCCCGTAGTTCTGAAGTAGACGAATTTGTCAGAAGCAGGACGCCGCGCAGCGCCGGGTACATGATGCCTTGAAAAACAGGCAAGGATGATTAAAGCTCTTGGGAGACATTCGTAGTATATGGCCAAGCCAGCCGAAACGCCTCGACGTGATGACATTTGGGACTACTACTCAAAACATGACGAGGTCTTTATACAAGTTTTTAAAGGTTTAATTCAAACCGGGGTGTGGTTCGTGCTTCGAGAATTTTAGATTAGAATTTCGAGGTTTGACTCCCACCCTACTACAGCGATTACTGCTAACTACTAATCTGTACGTACGAGTAGTTATAACATTTATTACTTACGACAATTTCATCAAGTATATCAGATTGTCAAGGATTTATTTTCATACGTTATTCAGCTGCCTAAAGCTCAATCCCATATTGTTAGTTCAAAAAATAATCAATGCAACCAGCTAAGAGCCATATCTTCAAATGGCCACCTATGTAATATCAGACGGCCTCCGTAGAGTAATGGCTAAGATGTTGGTCTCACGAAACAGAGGTTCCGGGTTTGATTACCGGTGAGAACACAAAAATCACAGATTTTTCTCAAGCCTGGGTTTCTGTGATGTTGTTGGGCCTTTCTAGCCTGTTGAAGTGGTTAAATAAATCAAATATAATGTACCCCCTATTTAATAGATTAATAATGCGCAGAAATAGTATCTACCAACATACATTACCTACTTTTAATTCTTACTTCATTTGCTAGAATAAAAATAATAATTGTCAAACTTTTATGAAAATCTCAAGGATAGTGAGGATATAAAAAGGTGTATAAAACGCTATGGTAAAAGCTAAATAAAGTGGTTTAACCCTTTACCAGCGGGTAATTCGTCAAGCACACGAGGGAAAAATAAGGTACCTAGGATATCTCGTAAACATGTAAAATAAATGGACTGGAGTTACGCATGCTCTAATTTAAAAAAAATGTTCCCGTATTTTGGAATGTACCTCTTCTGAAAAGCAACGCAGTTTTTATTATTTTTATACAAACGTAATCAGTGTTGCATGGGTTTCATTTGATAATTAAATATATTTTGTGTTATATAAATTAAAACATCAGATTTGTAATTAGTTTTTTTTAGTTTTTTTAACCACTGTCGAAGTTTTGGAATAAAACAAATAAATTTACATAAAACATTGGTTCCACACCTAAGAGCTAACCACCCGAATTACCTCTAGGAATGGGCGAAAAGTAACCTAAGACATAAAAAATCTACTAAAGCAGTGTATGATGCTGATGGCCGCCATTTTGTTGAAGTAGTATTTAAAAAATATGAAAAAAGGTATAATATACCTTCCAAAAAATTAGAATAAAAAAAATTGAGTTGGTTTTTATTGTACAAAGCCTCAAAACCTGGGGATTACTTTTGACCCACCATGTAAAACGACGAATAATAATTTTACTTTCCAAAATGAAACCTAGACACGACATTTGAATGTTTTAGCGGTTGTCTGTGTACATCTCAATTTCATCAGTATTACCTTTACAGTATTCCGTCTTATCTAACTAAAAGGTTTCGGTCATTAGCAGTTCATGGAAATTCCCCTAAATCTAGTGAGGAGATTTGCTAAGTACAAGTAAATTATTCTGTGTACAATTGTCCAAACTACTCGATAAGGAAAATACTGAAGCTACATCTTTTTGTTTTAGACAAACTTTAGGTTTTCTCTGAACCCAATTCTTCTCGTCATTGGTCGGTGATGTGATATGAAAATAAATTAGAAGAATGCTACAAGTGTTTTTTAGAACTTTTTGAACATACTAAACGTTCAATAATTGCCTTTCGATGGCAGCTACTAAATTTCTGTACCTTGTTTTCCGATACTTTGTAAAGCCTACTGAGAGACGTGTAGGTTTCATAAATACATATTATAATTTCCATAATTTTTGAAGCCTTTAGATTAAAAGGTTTTTAAACACACCTCCGATTTAATTTTACCAATATAATTCGGATTTAAAGGGAGCGACTTTAAAATTATGAAGCCTGAAATACGATAGAGTCTTTCAGCAGCTTCTCTAAAAAATTGCTGACAGCAAGATAAATTAGTTTACTTTGCTATTAATGCATTTTTCTAATTGGATAAAATGTTACGATAAGGATGAAAATTTTCAACACGCCAGAGGGCCCAATAACTGAGGGGGACCACATCACAAAACACTCACGGAGAGGAAAAACTACTTTTTGATTTTTCTGGGATCACACTGGGATTTTATACCGAAACTTCCATGTTTTCCGAGTCCAGTATTTTCAATTTCACAAAAAAAGTCAAATACAAAACACTATTCGTTAGACGTTGTAAATAATAAACTAAATAATCGATTGAATCATAATATATTGTCAAATTCTAGCATCTTATTGGCGACTTTGGATCAATAAGAACCAATAAAATTTCATATCCACCAGAAAGAAACATAAACATGTTTCAATAATAGAAATACGCGATAAACAATTTGATCGACATTAATTGCTACTAATTTAGCGGTTATTACAAAAGATGGCTAGAGAAAGCGCAAAGTCACAATATCACCACAAAGATGTAGAGAGCTGAATTTAACATTTATGTGTATGGTATTTGTCATTAAATATTCAATGTACGGCTATAAATAATAATTTATATCGAGTGTGCAGAAATAGAGGAAGGTCGAATAGGACATGACAAAGTACACGCACTTGAAAGTGGACAAATGAATAATAATTGAAGTGCTTGCGTAAGATATATAAATGTGGAGGAAGCATAAGAAGGGTGCCAGGACAGAATGGGGTGGTAGTAAGTGTAGAACGAATATCTTGCTGAAATAAATTATTCTGATAAATTGTACTTGTATGTAATATGATTAGTGTTTGTGTTGATTCCGAACAATAATTTTAGGTGTATATTTACATTTTTAAATGGTTTCACAAGTAATAACTCTTGTTGTGAATTTAATATTATCCACATAAGGAGCGGATATGTTATGTTGATGATGATGATGATGGACATTAGCGAGTTAAATATAGAACGGAGCGGCGAATTGCGAAGAGAAAAGTTATTTATGCGTCTAGGTTTTGTGATATAAATTTTATTAAAACACAACCCATTATTTTATTTTCTTAAGAAAAACTAATAATACAAGTTTAGCAAATATTTTCAGCAAAAAAAGGTAGTTTTATTTTTAGTTGAATTTGTATTATGCACCTACTGACGAGTTGCAGTAGGCAACTCAGTAGGACATGTATTGTTTTCTTTTATGTATATATTGAAATAAAAAAAATTTAAAAAATTAAAAAAAAAAAAATCACGAAAAGAAGAAGAAACATGAAACAATATAAATGTTACAAGAAAAGCAAAATTTACAACTTTCTATTCACCTTTTCTAAAAATCCGGTTATCCGCTATCAATGATTTTGTGAGGCTGAAGAGATCGTTTATTTTCTGACGTCCCGCTATAAGATAAACGTTTGACAGTATTGGTAGCTTACATTAGAATTAAGGGACGCGGAACTGATCTAGGTCTAGGAACACGCGCGCTAGCTGGCATTGGAAATCTAAGTGTCATTTTGCTAACTAAATACGCTTCATTTTATTTATAGTATATCAACACGGATGAAGAAGCGTCTCCCAAGTACGGTAATGTGGATAATCAAGCGTTTACAGAGTTAATATCCTGTCATTAGGGAACATAAGGAAAATACTGCCTACTCGGATAACATAACACGCTAATCTAAACAAACGATATATCGCAATACTTTTGGATTTTGAATTGAAAACAATACAATACAAATATACTAAATATTTAAAATATTAAATTATTATACATCAACATTTTGAACGAATACAAATACTTGTAGACAAATTACTGGATTATACCCATGCTGAGCTGTTATCAGATATTATTAAAATTTTAAAAAAAAGGAGAGACATCTTCAGGGCGTCTTCTAGTAAGTAATTAAGTTCGGATGAACCTTACCTACACCATAAAGTAAGATTGCCAAAAAATGCTTAACAGATGTCACTATAGGGAAAAAATATTAAAAATCTGTCGAAAAACCAACTCGCATGTGGATTCTTCTGTACAAACTCAACATATATAGAAGTTTCAAAAATTTGTCATATATGGTTGTCAGATGATGGGCGGAATTTATGGGGAATGTTGTAATACATCATATGGCCACTTAACCCAGCCAATGACAGGCCATAAGCCCTGTAAACGCCTAGATAACCCACATTCGTTTCCAAGGTTTCTCTGTCTCTGTTGAAATATCAATAATATCTATTATACATCATATTCTGAAACAAAAATTAAGTCAAACTCAGGCGTAAGTTAAATTTTTTTTATTACCAAGTTTAATTATTATTAATTTTAAATTAAAATAGAAATAAATTAAATGTAAAGATGGAATTTTTAATTCATTATGGGTACTTAAAAAATCTACACAGATTAGTTGATTGCTCTTGGAATATACCGGGACTTAATTAAAGAGAGGATTAATCGAAATATCTGTAGTGGTTCAATAGCTTTCTAAACCAATTATCGCTTTATTTCAGTGAAAGGGGAATTCAAGATCTGGAGGCGAATTGGGACGTCACGAAATTACGAGGGGACACGGAAATAACCAGTTACAGAAAAATACCGAAGCAAAAAGAGAAGAGGCTTCTGGCGAAAAACGAGAAAGTTTTCAAGAGGAAAAATCAAAAGGACCATTGAAATTTTAAGGAAAATGATATATAAAAAGAATTGGTAACGTTTTCAACCCCCTTCTTTGTACTAAATTAAAAAAGAAGAGAAATAAACGGCCCAAGTAAACAATTATTGAAGTGGTAAAGTAGTATACGAGTATGAGCATTGAAAATTATTATTCAAATTTCTTTCTCTTCTATAAATCTGACGGAGTATGGTTTACTGCTTTAAATACCATTTTAAAAAGGAACTAAACAATAACAATAATGAGCAGTTTATTCCAGTTTAACCATTTATAAAAATATTATGATAATGGAAAATAAATGAATGTGAAAGCACTGTTTAACACCACACCAATTTATTCAGCGATAAGGGGAGTTAATAATAATAATATTACAACATATTAATTTCAATAAAGTGGTAATTCTACGAAATCAGGTGTTATGAAAAGCATTCGGCGCGGCGCGGCGTCGGCTGAGTACATAGATTTCTGTGAGCGCGCTCAAAGAAAATTGAACATTTTACAATATTCCATATTCTACGTGGAAACAGGGAGAAGGGGGTATAGAGCTATGCAGGAGAGCGAGTGTCGGCATCTCACGATGATCGGTAGGGGATACGCTGTCACGTGACCCGCCGCCCCGTTTCTCCATACAATCGTATTCCTCTACTTTTCCCCTGGAATTTAGCACCAGAGCAGTGCAATGATTTTTCAACACGTTTTAGACGTCGACCAAAAACGTCTTCGTTAATAAGTACTTAATTTATTCATCTCTTTTAATAAATAAATACACACTGATCTTGGTGTACCGATGCAATGCCCTATGCATTATTGGGTGCGGATAAGGGAAAGTAGAAAAGTAGTAGTATAATAAATAAGCTATGAAAAATAGGACAACGCATCTTGTCGGTAACTGAAATTAACTAGAGCAATGTTAAAAAAATCATTGCTCTAGTCACTCAAGTGATATGTTCCAGGTAAAAAATAAAGGACTACCGTCGTATGGAGATACGGCCGCGGTCACGTGACAATGTATTCTATTAAGATGAACGTGTAGCCTATACGGAGTGTTTTACTTTGAAAGCAACAAGCAAAAAAGATAACTAATTAACTTATTATTTTTTATTTTAGATCAAATAAACAACGTTAATAATACGTAATGTGTTACTATTGGTTTATTGTACAGAAATAGAATTTGCCTACACTACCTGGTTTCGGGAGTAAAGTTCTCCCATCGACTGGTGAAAAGACACTAAATTAGAATACAAATAAAAATACAGAATCTGGAATACAGAATCTGTATTTTTCTATCTGTATTTTTCTGTATAATATCTGTATTCTAATTTAGTGTCTTTTCACCAGTCGATGGGAGAACGTTACTCCCGAAACCAGGTAGTGTAGGCAAATTCTATTTCTATACAATAAACCAATAGTAACACATAACATCGTTGTATTTAATCATAATTCATTATAAAGTGTTACAAAGCGAATGCCGAATCAATCAACAAAATATGATGTACAAGTTTTTTTTGCAGAAAATGTTTCATATAGTTGATTGGAGAGGCTACAATAACAGTACTGACATGAACCGACACCGAAAACATTTCACTTAGGCGAAATAAATACTAAGGTTCTGGTGCTTGCACCGAAGCCGGAAATTTACGGAAATTTAAAAATTCCTAAGTATTCCGGACATTGATTATAAAGGAAGTTTTTATTAGAGGTCTTAAAAAAACACTTTTCAAAAATAAATAAAACACGTAAAAATAATGTACCTTATTTAAAATATATTCCAATGCCATTTGTGTATTAATGTGATTTCGGATAACTGGGCTCCGCGGCTGGATCTAATAAAGCGTAATATAAAATTTTTGTCAACTTTATCGAACTACTGGGGCCGTATATAGGAAAAAACGCGACGAATGTTGACTTTCAAGTGGTCCAACATCTGTGGTTAGTCAGCGTCGGACGAGTGACTTCACATAATATCCCCAAAGAAAGTAATATAAAGATGTGGGATCACACGATCGTGATCAAAGCACTTGAAAGTCAATATTCCCCGCGTTATTGCTGATGTACCGCCCCAGTGGCAGTGGCTCGATTAAGTCAAAAATTGGAATCAGTCGCGGCGCCCATATGCCCCAAATCATATTAAAACACAAATGGCATAGGAATATATTTTGTATTAAGCCAATACCGTGGCCATTTACGCATTTTATTTCATTTTAAAGTTGTGTACCTACTATTAAAAAAAAAAACAACCTGTATATGTATGTACGATGGATGGCTTTCAATGTACTTGCATAAAACGATATGAAAAAAATTGTGCTACCTAGTCCAAAAAACACAAATTTCCAGTAAATTCCCGCTGCACTGAAATTTACACCAGAAACACAGATTTATTAATAAAAAGTACCGAGTTAAAAACAGTATTTTAGTTAAATACATTATTTATCGCTAAGACTGATCACTGATCATCCTACCTTCATGTAATAAAATGATTAAGATACACTGCACTTGGTGTACCAATGCAGTGTCATATGAGTCATTTTCAAAAAGTTTGTACATTATTATTTTTTTCCGTGTCCGAAAACGTCCTAAGAATTTATAATGCCTAAATTTACAAAAAAAAAATAGGGATTAAGTGCAAAGTAATAAAACGGACTATTACCTAACAAGTTTTTAAAAGGATGTCATCATGCTTGTTTTAGTTATAACTAATTAAAAGACGGCTAAAACACATTAAATTATCAATGCCCAAATTTCATACAAGTTACTGACACGAAATTTAGGGATGCATTTATTAAATAAGAAAGATGGTAGATTTTTAAACACTTACAGGCAACATTGAAGTCTTCAATAGACAAGGTAAAATTGCGCGACAAACAAAAAAAAAAAAAAAGAAAAAAAAGTAGCTCGTGGTCGTGGTGGATTTTTCTAGTTAACATTTACTGACACAAAGCAGACACATTTTACTCGTGAAATGGAAGTAATACCTTTAGTACTTTATTGTTTTAGAAGAGAGAATGATGTAGATTACACGATAAATAACGATAAAATTGTATGAAATCAACAAGTACGATTTTATAATAAAATCTAGATTATGTCGCCCCATATTCATGGCAACATTCTCTTGGCGTTCTTGACGCCAGTAACTCGTCATAATGTCCCATTGGGTACGGATAAGGGAAAAGAGTAGTGGTAGTATTTATCGCTAAGAAAAAAAATCATAAACTCCTAAGTAGTTTTCCAAGTTTTAATGGAATTCAGTATAAAAAAAATATGAAATAAGGACTTGCAGGCATTAAGATGAAAAATACGGTGGGAAAAAAATTATAAAGATTAATTAATTATTTATCTGTAAAGAACACTTCGAGTTTTACTCCGTAAATACGAATTGCATAGGAAAGTTTAAAAATCATTAAACTAAGCAAGTTAATTAGCAGAAACGTCAGATAGCTGTTTTAAACTTTAGATAAGAAAAAAACAAGTCACGCGTTTCAAAATACTTAGATTTAATGAAATTCTGTATTTTTAATAAAATATTTGGTAATTCTTGCTGTGTAATTCTGTAATTGATGTGCAATAAAACCGTGTATGTTATTATTATGATAAAATGTAAAATGATAAATATTGTCACATTGTAGAGTTACCTGTAATTAAAATAAATAAATAAATTTGCTTGCATCCGGATTATATGTAGCGGGGGGAGGGGTATGGTTTGCTTGAGAATGTCTATAGATAAAAATATGGCTAGAACGTGTATTTAAACAAATATTTTTGTTATTATGTAAAGCATAAACTGTCCCGAGTTAACACGGATAGATATCTAGAAAGTCGGATCATGAAAACTACATAACTGTAAATTTATAAATAAATAAATTTAGAAAAAAATAGGAAGATTTTTTTTGTATGGCGCCCATGAGATGATTTCTCACAAAAATGGCGCTTAATAAATTATCCAATGATAAAAAAATAAAGAAACGTTTTCGCGTTAAATTCCGTAAATATGAATAATTGTATAGGAAAGTTTGTAAAACAATACACGAGTAGGTATATAGGAAATAATATTCAGAGCAAAGTTGGTCATTAATATATTTTTTTCGTAATCTTGAAGCTAAGCTAGTTATTAAGCAAAAACGTCAGATAAGGAAACCCAGTACAATGAATTCTCGAGGCACATCATTAGGCTACAAGCTAAAAACAACAAGCAACAAAAATAACAAGTAATTGGCAGCTTAATTCTACACACTTTTTTCTATTAAATTTGATTTTAAATGCATATAGATAATACTCAATATTAGATAGTACAATTGCGACTTTAAGAAAATAAAAACGGGACCAAAACTGTATTTTCATGTGTATTTAAAAGAAAATAACTAATACTACTACTACTACTTTCCCTTATCCGAACCCAATAGTGCTTAGGGCACCGCATTGGTACACCAAGTGAAGTGTACCTTGCTCATTTTATTACACGAAGGTGGGATGATCAGTCTTACGCTTCCGTACCAGTCCAAGATTTAATAGAAAATGAAATAAAATAAAATAAAACACCCACATAGGAAGTCCACATTCAGAAAATCTGTAACATTGTTATAAGCGGAAATAGCTGTTTAACGAACTGAAAATTCTTTATCACAATGACATTCCCCTTTTAATTGCAATTGGAACGAGAGCGGAAGAGCTTTAAGTTCAGCACATCCGTGATATGGATTCGTAATTCAATTAAAGAAATAAAATAAAAACCTTCACCTACTTCGTACCAACCTATTCGTTTTGCTAATTGATCACGATAAGAAAACAAAATAGTAAAAAATCAAATGTAATTTAAAGAAATTAAACTTTAGTTTTTGAAAATATTTAAGAAAACTACCACAAGTAAAATTTTACTTGACAAAACAGACTAAAGAAAGTGATATACTACTACTAACTTTATCCGGACCCAATGGTGCATAGGGCACTGCATCGGTTCACCAAGTGCGGTGTATATTGCTTATTTTATTACATAAAGGTAAGATGATCATTCATGCGCTTCAGTACCAGTCCAAGGTATCATATACGCATGAAATATTAATATGAAAATCGTATGTAAATACCAACCTTTTATTTTTATAAACTTATTGATTTACTTTTTTTATGAACTTGGCCTGTCTAGATGTTCCCTAAAAGAAATTAGGTACCTACATAGTTTTAAACAAAGGTTGTTTACATTATTAAGTCATTTCGATCAACAAACAATATGGATCATATAGTTAATTTATGTGTATATTGTTTTCTATTACTACCTGCATTTTTATTCCTGTCTATAAAAAACATAATTTAAAATACGCTATTACAGCTATGACGTCACGAACGCGTTACCACTACAAATCTGTAATGAATATAATAATAATAATAATAATTACTTTTTTTTTATTCCAAACCATTAGGTGGTGAGTGCAAGCCTCTAACGCTCGTATAAAAAAAAATATACGTGATATAAAAAATGCAGAATAATATTTTTTTTCATACAAAAATTATCTTGATTCATAAGAAATACAAGTACAAATACACACAAATAAAATAAGGAAGAATTATTAAAAAAAAAAAATTCATGAATGTTGATTTAGCATTTGAAACCACTGTATTTAGAGTGGAAAGTGAGTCCATTCTGCTGTGGCTTGTAGAAGGATGTTCGACTTCTTCAGGCGTTGCCACAGGCTCCAGATCTTTTGACGGAGAAGGGTCGGAAAGGAATTGACGCGTTCAGTGGCAAACATTACGGATGCACTGCAGTGCCTGGGCAGCCCAAAGAGTTGTCTATACGTGTGTAAATACACGACACAAGTACAGACGGTCCCAGAACAAAGTAACTGTTCATACGTGGTCATCGATCTAACGTGCTTCAATCACAAGACTAAATATTTTAGCAAAATAATAACTTTAAGGGATGAAAAAAATAATATTGAAATAATGTAACGACCAAAATGAAAGAGAAATCGATGTTTATTTAAAGCTTTTTGCTTGAATGGATGCAGAAATAGAAGCAGAATAACCATTTTCTTATTGTTAAAGGATTTAGATGAAACATTAAAACCACGTTCTTGAAAAAATATTATTTTGAGTTGTGGCAGATTACACCCGCGACGTGCAAGCGGGTTTCCTGCAAGGCACCGGACCCCTCGGATAATATAATGCATTACGTTAAATAAAAAATATATGGAGACTGAAAAAATCGATTACGAACTAATCAAAGTTCCTTCAACAGACTGTCATTCATCATCAGATGCAGTTTATCCACGATTCAATGCGTCGTACTTACGAGCATATCATCAACAGGAAATACTGATTCTGATATCTGATGTTGATATAATTATCAGGGCAATACATTATAGCTATACGAAGTTTATCCTATCTGCGAAATTAATCCATTATTTAATTCCCAAACGTGTTAATTTTCACCACTTTCTTCTAATGATAAAAACTAGCGTGTAAAGTTCTTAAGCCTCCTTGATGATCTACTAACATAATAATAACACAATAATGATGATTTAATGTTTATATACAGGACAAATAGATTTGTAAAAAAAGTTAGCCATACGATGGTTTTAATATCACTAAATTCTGTTGGAAGATAGAAAAAATAAATAAGAAAATGAATCTTCAACCTTAGTACACAGGTAACTACTGTTTAAGATGTTATAAAGTACGTAACTAAATAACTACATACATACATACTATGCATATATTTTCCATAAACGTAAGATATTTTGATGTTTGATTCTATTCCATACGGGATAAATGCGAGAATAATCGGATTTCCGCCTTTCAGTGCTTCAAACGATATAGGTATAGATAATACCACTGTCTATTGAAACACGGTTAGACATTCCACAATGCTGGGAGAATTTCTTCAAAGAACGCATTATATTCAATACGATTTTATCAAACACAGAAAATCTACCGCGAGCTATAGATTACAGATAAACTGTTTCCCTAAATTTGATCATTGTCGCTAAAAGAAATTCTTTTCAAAGCTTTTTTATGAAAAGAGATGGATTTATATTACGGGAAGACTTTTATTATTAGACAAAAAAAGTTATTCCGAGTTGAGAGATAAAAGTAATGTATCCAATTCTATTTTACTAAATTCTTCGAAACGTCATTGGCGACTTATCAAAATCAAGTAGTTGTAACCTTAGAATTTTATATTCGCACGGAAATCCAGTATTTAAATCTCTCTAAGAGTTCAGTATATTTATTAACATATTAGCTGAATTTCACGGTATTGGAGGTATCAGTGACAACTAATAAAATGAACTGCATCTTACTCTTACCCAATTAATTATTATTTCTCGGAACATAAAATTAACTGCTTTCAAAAATAATGTACCGACCTGGTACCGACTAGAGTCGTGTCAGTTTTTTAAAAAGTTTCTGTTGATGAACACACTAGCGATAATAATAATTTTATTTGATTTATTTACGGGCATGAAGTCCATTTAAAAACACAATTAAATATCACATGAATGAAAAAAAAGTAACCAGATGGGTAAATCAATATTGAAAAATATAAAGCAAGAGCAAAACTAAAGACAATCTCAAGTCAAGATCTGATCTAATTCAGTGAATGTTTAAATCGACTTACACCGAAAAAGTCCTGATTCCGTCTTGAGTTTACATTGCGACATAAACGAGCCATGGTGAATGAAAGTAGTAATAATAATAATGATGATAATAATTTTATTGCAAATCTTGAGGTGGTGACTGCAAGTCTCTGAGGCTCATATAAAAAAATGCAAAGCATAATATACATTTTTTAAACAAAAATAATCATGATGCATGATAATTTTTAATCAAAAATAACAAAGATTGATTGCCAAAAATGCTTAACAATCTTCTCAACAGATGTCACCAGTGAGAAAATCACTTGTAAAGTGAAACGAGGCAGTATAATTCATACTAATAAACGTTCCGAAATTTGTCATGTATGGTTATCAGCTGATGGGCGGAATGGGGGATGTTGTAATACATCAAGTGGCCACTTGACCCAGCCAATGACAGGTCATAAGCCCTGTAAACGCGGATGTTAGAGAATGTATTCAAACTTGGAGGCAGTTCTAAAGCAAGTCCGTTATGCACCATCCACCCCTAGGTACATTATAAGAAATTAATTTATTAAAAACAAGAGAGATAGAAGGAAATTTAATATTTTCATAATAATAAATTACCGAAACAAACAAAGCTTCCCATTATCAAGCCCTAATTAGTATAAGGTTGGAGTAACACATCACAAGTTCACATTTCCTCGCCTCGAATGGTTTGTTTTCATTAGCATACGTCAGTAAAAGATGGAGCAAAATTATTACTGAATCGAAGAAGTATGCGTAGAAAATATTATAATTCATCTGCAGAACCGTGAAGCGAGCTGAGGCCGGGAGGGGAGGGAAAGGGTGAGGATAAAGGAAGGAAGTGGCACAAATAGAGCGATTAATAAGGACGCTCGCTCCTTACAAGGGAGGCGGCGAAGGAAATTATTATTCTACTAAAGGAAACTGACAAATTAATACCATTAACACTAATACATTCTACAAGTCAGTGTTGTTTAAGATGAATTAGAAAGTCATTAGATCAAAAGTAATTATTACAAATTTAATCACTGAAAACCTTTTTTTTGCTTTACACTAGTACTACTGTCGTTTTTGTAACGACCATTAAATCACTAGAAATTATTAAAAATTAAGCAGTACCTTCCTCAATACAATTTTTTTAATAAAAAAACATACTCGAAAGTGATGTAGAAAAAAAGTCACGAAAGTTTTCATGAAAATATGTACGTATAAATGTGCCAGGATATAGTGGTGTGATGTTCAATCATCTCTGCCTACCCCTTCGGTAATATGGCGTGATAGGAAGTTAATTGATTAAGTAGTAAGAGTAAATAATAATAATGATATAAAAATTTCTATTTGAAAAGTGTAGAAAAATATTACGTATTTCAACATAATACAAAATTAAAATCTATAACGCTCAAGAGTTCACAGTTTAAAATGGCGAAAGACCTTCAAATTTGTCACAAGACTTCCATCTCTTTGTCGTATTATTACTATCGCAACGGGTGTGACAAACAAGAAGGTTATCTGCCGATATCTTTAAAAAAAATTGTATTGTGTTTATGACAGGGCGAAATAAGCTGAATATGTTCCCGCCTACATACACAGAGCTAATCCGGAGATAATACGCGTTGGGAACAAGGCATCGCTTAGGTGGGCAATATGTAGGCGCAATGAACAATCATCGGATGACGATTTATAGCGAATACATGATGCCACGTATGACCGAATTAAAGCGTGAAGACAATACACAAAATTAATGAATTTTGGAGACGGTTGTAAAGACATAGAAATTAATATACGCACACTGAAAATAATGTAACAAATTATCAAGATTCACGGCACCTGGTGTGCCATACGGTTCCTTATGCACCATTGGGTGAGGATAAGGGAGAGTATTATTAGTATTTTGACAATGATAACCTTTTCTTTTGTATGATATTGATATTATAAATATTAATGGCACTATGTGTCAGCTTTCAACAATATTATTAACATTTTGAAATGTCTCAACAGTCTTGTTTTATCCGAGTTCAAGTGAAAATAATCGTAGAAAGTGCAAAGCAAATTTCGATTGCGATAAGATAACAAATTAACATTGCCGCAAACTCTACAAATTGTGATAAGCCTATCGAGAGCTTCTTTGCCTCTGTTGAGATGTCAATAATAATTGAAGTATTAAATGATCGGAGAAAATATACGGATTAATTTGTTTTAATAATAAATTGTCAACCGAAAATTGCTCAATGCTCCTACACATGACCCGTGTAAACAAGGCCTAGTTCGCGGAGAGCAGCTAAGGCGGTGATAATGACAAGTGAAGGTCAAACAGGCGAACATCGGAGATCCCAAGTGATACGCAGATCAGGGCTTCTTGGAAACTGGTAGAGTTCTGGTGGCTAACGCATCGGGTCGAAATAGAGAGAATTTCAAGTGTGTGTGTAGATTGTAAACAACATGTTTCGCATTTGATCCGATATGCTAGCCCCCTGTTCATTCTCTACCTTCTTGTTCCCCGCCCACCGTCTTGTCTGTAACGCAGGGGTCTTATGCTTGAAATGCATACAATTTAGTCAACGATAAAATTGTTATAAAAATAAATATTAAACCGATGCGATGGTCTCACTTTCTAATATGATTGTACCGCGACTGTATAACATAACTACATCAAGCGATTTTCAGCTCTGCGATTCTACTAAGGTTTAAAACACTTCTGCGCATACGAATTCAGTACTAAATCGTTTACGCAGTAGTTCCACAAAAATTGACAGAATCGAGGCCCAGGGAGTATTTGAATATCTACCTACAATAATTCATATAAAAATACACATTTAAAAACATAATTCCGACACCAGAAAGATTCTGATAATTTGAAAAAAAGTAACTTAACCCAGCCAATGGCAGGTCATAAGCCCTGTAAACGCCTAGATAACCCACATTCGTTTCCAGAGTTTCTCTGTCTGTGTTGGGATATCAATAATATCTGAAAAAAAGTATTTTATACTTGAGGATTGAAACCATTATTATTTATAGCCCATGGGTGAGTAATGTCATAAGATTGTGTGTCAAAAGAAGTGATTAAAACAGTTTTTTTTTTTAATAATAACGAAGGTTGTCACTTCAAAGACGTAACTAAATGTTCGCAGACAAGATAAACGACACCGTCGTGAATTGCTTATTGGAAAAACGTCGAAATTCAAGTATAGTGTTTTGTCCAATTGCACACCATTTCCGTAGCCTGTAGCGTAGGGCTACAGGCTACATATATTACAATATGTCATGTGAGTTATATCAAATAACGTGGTGCACACAAAGCGCCACCATTCGAACTGAAATGCATCTCACACAACTTCAATATAACTTCACTCAAAGTGTCTTCCGCCCTACATCAGATTACAAATAATAATGTTCTATGGAGCAAAGGCGATAAAGAACTTCTGTCGATACAACTGAGCGAAACGCTCGCTTTATGATGTTGTCATCAACTTGCTTGAAAGAACGTGTGTAATATGAACAAAGTTTTTAACTCAATTTCAAGTGTGCATTATTTATTACAAACACTTTGTTATTTGATAAATATAGTGTAAATTAAAGTTATAAGAAAAATTCAGGTGCTTACAATTGACATCTCAACAGAGACTAGAAGTTTGGAAAAGAGTACGGTTATCTAGGCGTTTACAGGGCTTAAGACCTGTCATTGTCTGGGTTAAGTTACCAGTTGACGTATTACAACATTCCCAATTTCACCTAGTATTTGATATCCATATTTGCCAATTATCAGAATTTGTATATAAACAGTGAATTGGCGCAACGCTTCACATGTGAAAACTCTCTGTTATCAATTGAGAAAAATCAGTTTTTGTCTACAAGCATTTGGACACACAAAATGTTGTTTATAAAAATAAAGGTGGTTTATTTTCTCAGTACAGTAAGAGGTGTGGTTTCAACAAAATATTCATTGCTATACAAAGATATTTATGTATTATAAGCGTTCCTGTGCAAAAATGTCTTCATCTCGGAGAGGAGATATAAAAACAATGAAAACTTCGTATGCCTCCCCAAAAGCCTTAACCATGCTTGTCCATTTTACAAGGCACCAGGTTTTCGGCGTCCTGGACGTCCACTGTTGACAATCTGTTGTTGGACAAACTGTTGACATGGACCTGACTCGGGAGGAAGCACGAGAACTGGCGGGAAGTGAGCGGAAATGGTATGATGATGATGTTGATATTTCCATATAATCTTTCAAACAAAGAATCGGAATTAATTGTGTCAGAAGGTAAGAAGGTGAAACCTATGTACTTCCAAACATTCAAAGTAAAACACTTTGTGCTTAAAGCAGCTTTTCATTCAATAGACGCCAACGCGACATGACGTCATGGTTTAAAGTTTGAAGTCAGTGGAAGTTCTGTTGCGGAAATACAATTATATTCAGATAGAGACAAAGACAGCTCTGGGCGTGGGAATTTAGTGAATCGAAATACCTAGTTTCCGGCTGCGTTGGGAACTTCCTTAAGAGGGAACGAAGTCACGTGACTTCGGCAGCGGCCGCTTCTCCATACAACAGTATCTCTCGAACTTCTCCCTGGAATTCAGCACTGGAGCAATGATTTTTTCACAAGTTTTAGATATTTATTTGATATATTATTTGTAAAAGGAGATAAATTGGATTTTTTAAAATAATAAAACAATACAAACACGTGTACAAAACGATATGTAAAACGTGTGAAAAAGGGAGACAATTTCAGGGAGAAAATCGAGAAATACGATTGTACTGACAAACGCCGCGGGCAACGTGACAGAGGATGCTCTAAATCTTATATTTGCAAAGGGTATCACTTCGATGGTTAAAAGCACAGAAGTTAAATGTCCCATTTTTAGCAAAAATGATTTATTATGCGGATGCAACTCTATCGCGTCTAAATGATGTCCTGCTTAAATATAAAGCGTCTATTTACAGCCAATCCTGACATATTTAAGAATATAGTCCATAATACCTAAAATTTACGTGCACAGAAATTCTGTGTTATATGTCCGGGATGTGTGCAAATACTAGTGTGTGGCTTTCGATCCTCAACTCTCTACCTACACCACAATGAACTCAGTATGGAATATTATCCAAGTGTTTGTATTAAACTTGCATATCATAGTAAAAAATGCTTTTGTAAACAGTAATGTAAAAGAGCATTACCCTAAACCTAAAGGAAATCACTGGCATTTTTCAAATTGATTTGAGAAAATTTTCATTTTTAACTAACTAACTAACTAACCATCACGCCATTTCCCCAGAGAGGATAAAACGCCACACCGCTCCGTCCTGGCACACTTCCTTTCATTGTTGATTTCAGATATACTGACAAGATGTTTAAATAAATTGTGTCTTAGTACAGCCACAACATTATTAAATATAATATTATCATACTAATAAATTGCATAAAATCCTAAGTAAACCTTATATGTAAAAATATAATATGTTAATTCTAATAACTAGTATTAATATATGGTCCATTCCTAGACGGATCTATTTTTGCATAAATGTTAAATGTTCACGCACCGTGTTTAAAAATATATTTTAATTTAAATCCCTAACTTTTACAAATAATTTAAAACAAAAACATCCATTTTATTCTATTTTATAGGGTTAAAAGGGTTTTTTCCCAGGGCATCAAACTTTCAAATCTTG
>JAGVSP010002401.1:0-51312 GCA_022494985.1 Micrasema minimum | reverse complement strand
AATGTTCGAGTATTTTTAATAAGAACAGAAAGAAATTGACGTTACCTAGATTAATTTAAAAATGGAGTATGCGGTACCTGAAAACAAAATCTCCGTGAAATTCCTGAAATTCTTCGTCCGGCTCTGAAACGAGCGGCCGAATAAATATCTTTTCAGCTGTCAGCGACGTAAGCGCCGACAGAGCCTTCATAGCTCTAAGCTAACTATTTACAGAACCCTAGCGCATCCTGCATCGTACGTAGAGCTCTGGTACTCACAAGCTGTGATGAAGGGAACGTTCTGATGGAGAAATGATCCAACTACCCTTTAGTATACCAATCACGAGCATTGGCGTTGCTCCATTCTGCCAGAAAGGTCATCTGTCTGGGGCGTGTGAAGAGTCACTATCGATCGGATGAATTTGATTTTAGCAAAGGAAAAACTGTTTAGATAGTCAGTTCTGAGATTTAAACATCAGAGACCAATGAACTTCTAACGAATGATAAAATACTTTGAAGAACTTATTTTACTAACGCTTAACTTGACAGAGAATTATAAAATACGCATTTTTATTGTATAGTGAATGGATGATTCAAATAAATAAAAAAATATAGATACGAACATATTATAGTATTTTACATCCTATTGACCGATGAACATTATCTTTGTGTTTATAATAGTTACGTTTCCATATTATCTATCTATCAAAATTGAGGGGAAAAAATCAAATATTTTTTAAAAACTACTATGCTATTTGATAAAAATATTCTCATGATCAAATGTTTTCTTTTTTAAAAGCAGTTCCAAAAAACAATCAACGAGAGCTAAGAGTTAAACAAGAGCTTTAGTCAATAAATTTATAGGTTTACGGTCGACGGTGTACAGCGATAAAATATTTTTTTGCGATATTTTAAGTAATTTCTTGTCACGTGTTGACAGTCGCTTCAAAAGGTAAAAATAAAAGTATTTCCACTCGCCCCGGCGCGTCGCGGCGCGGCGCGGCTCTGGTGTCGGAATATTTTGATGAAACGCGAAATAAAAAAGTTTCCTAGAAAGTTTGACATAGGACAAAGCGTTGTTTGTTAAATTCTGTCAGCCTCGCAATTCGCATTGAAAATAAAAATCGATTAGTTTCACAATGCTTTTACCGGACTGCAGTTTATAATGTAAAGGGATTAAATTTAAAACATGGAGGTACATAAAAACGCATCTACAATGATTTTTTACATACGAAATGAAGTTTTTAATTTTTTTGATAAAATTACGTTTTTTGTCGACTCGATTACTAAAGAAGTTAAAATATATTATTATGAGTAAACTAAAAAGACGTTTTATTTTATTATATTAATAAATCATATGAAAGAAACAAATCCTACATTCACAATTAAATATCATTACAGCGTTGGTATTTATATACAAATTTAAGGTTTTTTAATTGCAAGTTTATAGAGGTTTTTATGATAAAAAAGTTTGTTAGTTTTATCCCGCATTAGGAGAGCAACAAATTGTGCGTCATATCACGTACAAAATCCAATCTCAAGAGGTAAAAGTTGTCACCGTCGCATTAAACAAGAACTTTCGTCCAAGAGGTTCATTAGCTGCGGAACTAAGCGCCTTCGTCGGGTATCAGGGTAACTAATAAAGTTTTATTGGAGGGCACAGAACCCACCCTGTTAATGGCGTAATCATCTCCATACTCGTGAGGAGATAATCTGGACCCAATAAGGGGGATAAGGGTGCACGGGATCTTCAAAGGTTGTATCTCTCCTATAACGTGTGAGCTGCATATATTTGAATAGGTAACGGATGACACGCGTTCTTTGTAATTTATTTTAGGTAATTAAAAAACTGAATTAGTAAATGAATAGGTACAACTATAAAGGTGTGACAGTATATTGCATTTGACTATATTTTGTGTAGTACTTTAAATTTTATTAGTAAACAAAAACGTGAAAGACGCAATATTTATTTTGATATAACCGCTATCAAGGAATAGTGAAGTACTGTTGAAATAGCTTAACTGAGCTGTTATAAAAGAATGCGTGTAAAAATATTTTTTCTCAAAGTTTCTATTGATGTTCGGAGTGTCGATATTAATATTCCAGAAGAAGGAAGAATGTCAAAGTATTCCTGTTCCCTCGCTCCACGGCGAGCTGTAAGAAAATTACCTCGATGATTTTCCCTCACTGATGGAACGGAAAAATGGATTTTTGATGCTATTTTTTCCTCTGGAAATTGTTCGCCAACTTTTCCCTCAGTACAAATGAGTGGTGATATGATTTTACGGCCCCCAGATAAAGGGCCCGCGCAGATTTTGCGCGAAATTTAACGAAAATTCTACGAAAATTCACCAGAAAACGGCGGTTTTACGCCGCTAACACGAGACAAGGGGGAGGTGTTGTTTAAAAAATCTTATTAGGCGAGTCCCATGAGGGATGCTCCCCGCAACAACATTTCTAACGAAACAATGGGGATTATTTGCATTTATGTGATTGTAAAATTACGCGAGGAGCGCAAAAAGGACAAATAATATTTGTCGGAGCGAGTAATATTAAGGGCCTCAAATTTAGCTACAGTAAGCACGCTAAATACCTGAATATTGTATACAGAGCACGACCGTGGAATGCTAAGATTAAATATTATGTAATTTTTTGTGCTCCTACAAATAAATTGCATTTTTTGCTATTATTTTAAAGCTTTGTTTGTGGCTCCAGTGTTTGTGGATTTATCAAAAAATGATCTCAATTTATTAACACGATGAGAATGTTAAGCATTTAAATTTATTTTAATAATACCCAGCGTATTCAAATTGACGGCCTATCACTCAGCTTAGAGGTAGTTTGTGGAATCCTTATGGTACACATTCTACAGAGAAAGTTCAATAATTTGTACTTACCTAGATTTCATAAGCAAAATTAAAAGGCTACTGAATAATTAGAATAGGATGTCATATTGATAGTTGTTATTGAGCTGTATTAAAAAAATAATCTAACACGTATACAATTTCCCCTATTTCTATTTTTGAGGAAATGTTATAAACTCAATCACGTAATATTACGTGACAGTAATGGGAGTCACTGAGGAATAGTGCAGTGCAGCGAGCAGTGTGCAGTGAAATGGAATAAGAAAGGATGCATTACGGTGACAATATACGGATTTTACTTTATCTGTAAACAAAATCGTTTTGGCTGCCAGGGAATCCAATCGTCCCGAGGAGTCAGCTGAATTTAACAAGGCGGAGAGTCTAGTCTCTATCCCAGTGTTGGTATACTGTTCCTATAGTCCTGTATAGTCGTGTATAGTACCCTACACCCCCTTTCTTCGTGTAATGAGTTTGTACAATACACCGCTGGGAGCCACCGACCAACTGTAAACGCTTCAATCCGCTCTAGAGCTTTTTTCATTCGACCAAAAATGACAAAGCTTTTTGTACTTTTGTTTGATTTTATACTTGCCCTGATGCAATCGTTTGAGATTTCATTGTGTACATTACTCTTTATACAACATAATAGTTGATAAAAATGGTTGTAATAAGTTAATAATAATAATTTATTTTAGTGATTCAGATGACTATATAAGTATTTGTAAGTTTTGTATTTAGGAATTTTTAATTTGTTTTATTTATTTTATTTCCAGAAAAAACAACAAATCAGGTACATAAAAATAATAGAATACTATAAAAATCGTGAGAACCAATATTGTAGTTTTTCACATATAAAATAGGCGTAGCAGGAAAGAAAAAATAAATATCATAAAACAAGTGATAAGAGGGAAGGATGAGATGAGAAGAAAAGGAGATGACAGGAAAAGAAAAAAAAGGAGAGGACTGGGAATAGAAATATCCTTTTCAGTCTTTGAAATTTCAAACAATTTGACTTTAAAGGTAGATAGTCCTGTGCCAAAAATGTCAAGGTGGGTACAAAATTCATTGAAATTCGATCAACTTCGATATATAAACGAATTTTTAAAATATTTATTAGATGGTGCTAAATTGTTAAAAAGATAAGTGTGTCAAGTAAACCTTATTGGACAGTGAAAAGTATCTGCTCTAGAAGATAGACGTTTACTGAGTGAAGATAATTTTGGAAGGCTGATGAGTATTCGTAAGATTTTCTTAAATGAAGTTACGATCTAACGCTTTTAATGAATTGATTTATTCGATATAACAAATTTGGTTTTAACCATCCACATCCTTTGGACATCCAAAGAAAAGATAGCCAATTATTATAATCTTGCAAAAAAGTATTATATTTCAATAACAGTTGGTAAAGTTTATATTGAGACCACTAAGCGAATAATAGATTTTGTTAAAAGTAACGCTAAATCAGGAGGTCGATTTACTTTTTAGCATAATAATTCCTAACTTTAGCGTAGTATATTCTTGTTACAATTTGACGAACGTTTGAAACTTTATAACATTTAGCGTTGTATATTCTTGTTATAACATAAAGTTTATAGTTCAGTCATAAACTTTTGATCGGCCATTACCGAGAAATTTTCAGCATCTGAGTTTTACTCACTAGTAATATTACAATTTGACGAACGATCATTGCATCTGCTTACTACTTAGTTACGATCATTGCCGCCATTCACGCTTCTTTATTACATGTAAAATAAAACAATTTCCAACGCGGGTAACGTTATTTTAATACAGGTATTACTTTATCAGTACCTTATTAATTACACCATTTATTCGTCTTTAACGAAAAATACACATTCTAAGCTAGTGATTACAAACGCGATAGCAATACATTACATTTTAGGGAAGACGCCATATATAATATATCGACGCCTCGTACGTATAATATATGCGATTTTACAGGAGGAGCATTTGAAAATATTTTCGTTCATATGCATTGGTTGTAGATACGACAAAATACGCCCCAAAAAAGCCCTCATTAGTGGCAAAATATTTTTTTGTTTTGGTAGAATTAAAGGTATAGTTGAATACAGACGAAATCCACCAAAAACTCAAAATCGTCGATTTGTGGGTTACGATATTATACGTAGGAGGCGTCGATATTTCTAATTTATCAATGTAGCTGTTTTTATAAAAATAACCAATAATTTTATGTGTACCGTTTACAACGTCTTAAAACAAGCATTAAAATAGCGTCTAAAAAGATGCATTAAATTGAAATTGAATTTAAAAACACATTTTCTTAAAAAATTGATCTATAGACTATAAAATTGCTCTACCATAATGTTTTATTTCATTCTAACTACTAGATTGATTGAAACAAAAATGGATTGGCACACGAAATGTTCGATTATTTATTTCAATAATAATTATGACTGAACAATGAATTATTGTTTCAGGATAAGATGGATTTATTGTTGGTCAAATGATTAAACTGAACTTTATTAAAGAAAAATTACTTAATAATCATAATACAACCTTATAATAAACGTACTAGAAGTTTAGGTATTAATCTAGTGGTAATAGTCTCGTAAACATTTGTAAGATACGACGCGAGTTGTGATACATAATGCATAAATAAATATTTTTAAACATTTTATAATTTCTCATAGCCTCAAATAGTAAAATTTAAGAAGTCTGATAAATGAGCTTTAGGTGGCTCTGGCGGCGGCGGGGGTAGGGGTGGGGGCGGGGCGAGACCTTTTCCCAGCGGAGCCTCCTCAGAGCACGTTCAGCCTTTATCGCCCTTCGCCACTCGGAGATACCCCGTACAGCATAAAACATGACCGGACAAACAAGTCTAAGACGAAAGCTCTCTTGGCCTTTATGAGTACCCGAGCTTTTATTCGTCGAGTGCATAAAAATGTTAGTGTTGTTGCTTGCTTCACACGTCTATTTGACTGCCTTCTTGTTGCCCTTATTTCCGCCTCTTTATTCCATTATTCCTGCAGAGCGCCAAGACCCATTGTTTTAGGTAAGAGCGGAGTTATTATCTCGTGTGATGTTAAGATGGCTTTTGATGCACAACAACTCGGAAAACTCTAACGAAACTTTTTATAAGAACAGTTTCATTAACGTTATTATGCAGATCACCATTTAACAGCGCTCAAATTAAAGGACTTTAAAACCTTTGTGTCTGTCATTAGATTTCTTGGGATTAAATATTTTTGACTGATTATGATTTAAATTAATATCTGTTGTTTTTTATGAAATAAAATTTTGCGTCGTACCTGGTTCTTAAACTTCTCTTACATGCTGAAATTAAAATTGTTGACAAATATTTAAAATAGCCGACCTTTATATCTATTTTTGTCAGCATCGTAATAATAGTAATAAGTTTATAAACTTACACAAATCAGTATAATATGTCTATGGAATACTAGGTAAAAAGCGTATATTTCATTTGATACTGGTTGATAGCTATCGTATGAAAATACAAATAAATCACAGCTAATACCCGGAGGAGTATAAACGGTGATACTTGAACATCTCACAAGTTTGTTCATGCACACAATACATAATACCAACGCCAAGACTTGCCTCTGCATCGTATCTAATCTCATTGGAGCTGCCGAGAATCGGATCAGCGACTAAACTGCAACATAATACGTCTGGGAAGCGTGGGTGGCGGGTGTTCCTAATTTCACGGGTTGTTTATTACATATTAACTCAATTTAATTGTTGCAGGAAATGTCACCGAAAATCACATTTTGACAAATTCAGTATTAATAAATATAATATTTTTATGTAAATTAGACAGAAGATTATATTATGCTCATGTAAGCTGAGTATTATTGTAAGTCAATTTTACTGCCATCTGCTTATGCTACGTGAGTCGTCCTACCATATATGGCTACATCATATGAATTATAAAATAAATTATTTATGTCATTAAACAACGTTGATGAGCTTGTTGTGTGTGTTAATTACCCTGGAAAATAATCTAAGCACATCGCATTTGTAAGGCGTGAAATGTTTGTAACCTCGAATAAAGAGATTGGGTGAATCAACGTCAAAGCGATAACTTAATCGAATTACCTCAGTGGAGTAATGAAATTATCTTCAAGTGCCCCTATAGAGGGGTACGTGGGTAGTACGGGCTCGTGTCATGTACGGGCTGAGCACAATGCAGGAGCCTGCACCGCGCTGCACTCCTCCCCCGCCTGGAGAATTTCGGCAGCTAATTATGAACAACTGACAGCCTCCCCCAACAGCCTTCATTTCCAGCCGGAAACGGGGGTCGCTGGACGGTTATGATTAAATTTGGCCAACCTTTAGGGACTTGTACTCTACCTTACCGCCCGTTTTCAAAACTGCTAAATATTTTTATAATTTCGGTTACGATAGTATCTGATGAAGCACTATTACTGTGGTAAAATATTAAGCGTGAAGTTCTCCGTTCGGTTGGAGAAATATCAGATAAAAATTTTAGAACTGGATTCTATAAAAAATATAAATATCCGTTTTTAAATAAGTAAGAACAATTTTTTTGGTAGGACCATTTCTTAAATCAATTCTGAAACGACGACAATCAGATGAATGTAATAAGAAGGCTATTCAAAATAAGTTGAATGCCATTACATATTAGATTTTTAAAAATAAAAACTGCTAAATATAATGAACTAAGATCAAGTGCGAAATTTAAAGGTGGAAACTATGAAAATCAAGATCATGAAACGGATTGTGATCTAGTGGTAGAGTCGAGAATTCCTAATTAGAATATTCAGATTCGAACTCCACCCCAGCACAACGTGTTTCCTGATTTCTGGCACAGTTATTATCTACAATTTGAAAGCAGTCCCAAAATTGAGATATTTGAGTACAATACCATAAGAATTCAAATTATCCTTTTTCACAAAAAACATTTTTCTTTCTGATTCTTGAGAAACTGCAAACATCTTAAATTGCTTAAAAGGTACGTCGGTGAAATTGATTGGTATATTAACATTTTGCGGGCGGAAGATTTAACGTCTGGTATTTACAGGGGTCGGGTCGGTGTGGTCGGCCCAGATATGTCAGGCCCCATCCCTCTGTCCTGCCCTGCCCCTCCCCTACCTCCTCAGCCCCCCACCACAACCCCCAGGACGCGACAACTGCTGTCACTCGGTGAGTCCTGACGCGGGATAATCATTTATTGGTCTCCAATGGGATATTGGAAATATCAATTTACACAGTAAGTAGAATAGAGAGGGTAGTAGGTGAGTAAACGATTTTGAATCCAGAAAAAAAACTATTTTTTTATTGACAAATGATTTTATGATGATGATTTAACTTCTAATTATATTATTATGTTTTATATCTATTATACAAAAACATTAAAGGTATAATACAATCACTAATAAGATAAAATCTTAGATTAAGTTTGTCACGCAGAAAGTCTCGAATAGTACTTTTTTATCGAACTTTTCATCGCTACATTTTAGTTATTTAAAATATATGCAATATGCAACGGATAAATATAATACTACAAGAAGCAGTCGAGTAGTCGCGTTACAATGTTGCGAAGACAAGACGACGATAAATTCACCTCGGAACACTATTTAATATTTTTTGATTTCAGTCGAAATTCTGCCCACTAGCGGGCTGTGTACCACTTTAGTGTGGAGGGTCACTCTGTGTGTGGCAGGCTTAATACTACTATACATGCAAGTGTGCTTGTGCAATATGCAAATATATGTGTAAGTACTAGTACTGTAATCTTCGCTCTTATAGTACAGTGCAGTTTTTTTGAATATGGGGGGGAATTGAGATTTAAACTTAATATTTGATTACAATCAATGATCACTAAGTGATTTTAAAACTGTCTATTTTCTTTGGAGTACTCATGTAGTTTTTCTGGAAATACGTCTCATAGATATCGTTATCGTAATATTTTAAAACTTAGTATTTATGGCGCACTTTCAGTTTTGCAGGAAAAAATGCCTTGAATCCACAAGCAAATGTGTTGTAGAACTTACTATTTCAATAGAAATTAGGTTGTTAAGTTAACAAATAAACAATATAGTTAATAATTACATAATGTTCACAAAAGCTTATGACAGCTTTTAAGGGTGGTAATACGAGGGAAAAAATTGAATGATATAACTTTTATATTATATAATATTTTGTCTTGACATTTTTTAACATCAGACTACCCAATTTCAAATTAAAATTATCTGAAATCTTTATAGACTGTAAAAGGTAATCCTAATCCTATTCCCAGTCATCTCCTTTCCTTTTACCTATCCCTATCATCCTATCCTTCCCTCATAACTCTTTATTTTTATTTCTTATATTTTTTTTTCTATCTACTTTGAATTGTAATACATGTGAAAAACTATAATTTGGTAATCATGCTTTTTTTTTATGTGTACTACGTTCATGATCCGATACTGTTGTTTTTCCTATCCTATAAATAAATAAAAAATAAAAAAATTAAAAAAAAACCATGCAAAAAAATGGTATTGTTATTACAATTTTTTTGCATGGATGTATATTTAATAAAAACAGACTATAGGTACTTGCATTGGTACGTACGAAATTTTGCGTAACTATTAACATGTAGTTAGAGATCTACATACTATGACCATTCTTAGCAACAAAATTAAATTATTTAAAAATAATATTAAAAGTAAGAAAAGCTATTAATATTATTAGTGGTGGGCGAAGAAAAATTGTATAAGAGTATGTGTAGTCTCTAGAGAGAGCGTAACATTAGCATTACAATTGCAGTTAAACTGCCAAAGTAACTCCTCACAGCCTACACTTTTGACATTTTAACATAAACACAATATTGTAAAGTCACATTTCAGTGATTTATTTATGTATTTAATAAAACGTATTAATGCTTACCATTAATGCTTTTATTGCACGACCTACTGTAACTTTATATTTCACCGTCAGGTAATATTATATTTATAGTTACAGAAGAGATTATTATCAATCACCATTATTATTCCTAGAACTGAGGAATAATATGAGAGGAAATATAAATAATTTTTTCTGCTGTATTTATGTAAGCTGTTTTTAAAAGAAAATTTAAAAATCCTTGATGAAAATAAGAATTAGGACATTATTGATACCCCGACAGAGAAACAAAGAAACTCTGGAAAGAAATGTGGATTATCTTAGCGTTTAAAGGGCTTATGACCTGCCATTGGATGGGTTAAGTGGCAACATGACGTATTACAACATTCCCCGTTCCGCCCATCATCTGATAACCACACATGACAAATTTTGGAACATCTATTAATATGAATTATCACTCGTCGGCGGAGATTTTTCTCACTGGTGAAATCTGTTGAGGAAATTGCTAAGCATTTAGCTATCAACTTTTTTGGTGTAGGTAAGATTCATCCGGATTTAATTACTTACTAGAAGGCGCCTGAAAATCTCTTTTCAATTTATTTGCTTATATAATAACCGGTAAATTTAGCCTTTAATTTATATATTTAACCAGATTATTTCATTTATACGAGCACCCATATTATTTAATCAGTAATTGTTGTAATACGTCAAGTGGCCACTTAACTCAGCCAATGACAGGTCATAAGCACTGTAAACACCTAGATAATCCACATTCGTTTCCAGAGTTTCGCTGTCTCTGTTGGTATATCAGTATTATTTAATATTAGCCCCGCATGGGTATAATCCAGTAATTTGCCTACAAATATTTGTACACACTCAAAATATTGTTAGGAAATAAAACAAATACAGTGTTCAACTATTATGTAAAGTTAGATATATTAACTTTATTAAACTTTGTGTTATGTGGTTATTTATGGCTAATTACAATCGTTAAGCGTTAATCGTTATATCTGGTGAAGAAAACTTTTGTTAAAATTTTGAATATACAATTTTAACAAAAGACTCGGATAGAATGTGGTGTAACATTTTAAATATTTTGATTATTGAAAGATACACGACTAAAAACAAAATATCTCAGTAAAAATAAAGCAAAGTTACGACACATCTGTCGGCTATAAAAATAGGTTGCCGAATCTGTTTGGGCGTCTTTTGTTTAGCGATGAATACACAACAACACAAATGCGTTGATATAATAATATGCCACGAATATACACACATGTTCAGTTAGTGTATGTATACTTGCACAGCACCCATACCAACACAGTCTGTATGGAGTCAGTAGGTGAGTCAGATGAAGGCCAAATGGTGCACCGCCCACATATACATTTTGTATAGAAATTATACACTGACATAATAACATACCATAACATACACACTATGGAGAATCTCGTTGTTTTGTTTATACAAAATAATCTGGACTGAAGGCTGCTAAATATTAAATGTTACTTGCAATTATTACATTGTATTGAATGGCAGTGTTTTGAATGTGACCGTTTATGTACCGTAGAAAATATAAACATATTAAATATAACGATGAAAAGATTTTTAAATTTTCCGCTTAGTGGTATAGTGGTATCGCATTTGGCTCTGTGCACGAGTAAAACTATTTTTTTCATATTATTGCGTTTTAGAAGTGGCAAAAGTAATTGAAATTAAAATCACATTTCAAGACAAGAAAATTTAGAATAGATTTTTCATCAGACCACATTTCATTTATACTTAAATTACATCTTTTCATTTGAAGTCGATTGGTTCTTCTGCACAAAGAATAGCTTAAAAAGAATTGAAGAGGAGGGAGCTATTGATGGGAAGCTACTAAGCTTCTGATATTTCCCATCCCGCTCCATTACAACGCCAGTGGACCGAAGGAGCTTTAATAACTGAGCTTTTTGTTCCGTTTCCGGTTGTCTTTTTGACGGCAAAGATTTACGCTTCAGTTCCAGTCCAAGGTATCACACATGAAATATGAACATGAAAAATCAACATTTAAATAAATATCAATGTTATTTAATTTATTGTTCTCCCAACCTAGTTCATAATAATTATTCCGCGATTCTTAGCCATAAAAATTAAATAATAAAAAATATAAAATAAAATAAATAAAAAACGTTAAAAGCATCAGTAACAGCTAATTGCAGAAACCGAGCAATTCCACGTTTTCAATTTCTTCCGCATATTTTAATAATTTAGTAGCTCGACATATCTTGTATCTTTATGCGTATTGCATTATTCCATATAAGTCCATATATTTCATAGTTATTAATATGCAAGTAAGTACTAAAATATTTTTCTCAATACTTTTTCTAATTAATGTTTCTACATTACATTATTATTTAATAAAGTTAATAATTTCCTCGTTTGTTAGATCCAAAATAGGAGATACAATGAATAATATTATGAAATTAGTTTCCCAGTACATAACGCATAATATCCTAGAACTAATAACGTGCCATTCCGTTGTACCAATTTCGGAGCAGAATTAGGCAAAATTAATGCCCGTACGTGCAAATAAGCAATCCGCACCAACCAAACTGGTAACCAACGAAATAACTACATAAACCCAGATACATAATATGTAGCTATTGCGAACACCATATTTATTATTTCACCTACAAAATGAGTATTGGATGTGCCATTGTCATTGATAGTTGTATACAAGGATAGGTAGATACATTTAAAAGTTATTAACGAGTTAAATTTATTGGTTGTAGATACGACAAATTACGCCCCAAAAAAGCCCTTATTTCATTGGCAAAAAAGTATTTTTTTGTTTTTTTTAGAATTAAAGATATAGTTAAATACAGACGAAATCCACCAAAAACTCAAAATCGACGATTTGTGGGTTACGATATTTTACGTAGGAGGCGTCGAAATAATGACTCAAATACGATCAAAAACTTTACACTGTTTATGCAGTCAATGCTTCATAATATTAACTTTTGTGAGGTTTGTTCACTTTGTGAGGAGCGCCGCAATAATTTATTTAAATGCAAGACTGATTTGATAGATCAAATGCACCTAAATACACTATTTTATTTATTCATCTGTTTTGATCGTGTGTCCTGTAAAGGCGCCCACTTGCCTTTAAAAATAACCTCGTGCGCTGCAAAAATCCTTTCAATATTGTCAAGTTCATCCTGCAATATTGGTTTAATTAATCCTCCAGCGTTTAATCGTTGGAATTATTATCAGGAGCTCCTGCAGTGGAAGATGCAGTTTATTGCTGAAAATGAGCATAAAGTAAAATAATTGCACTTAAGTTGCGGAGGTGGCGGCCCGGGGCGGCCGGGGGGGGGGCGGGGGGCGAGGGCGAGGGCTAATCGGGAAATATGGGAGCCACAGAGAGGCTGCGGTGCGGACGGAAATGGGGAGAGGGTGAAATGAATACGTTAACCAAGAGATACTCGGATACAAACAATCAGATTCGCACAAGGATGGTATATATGAGGTCTTTCATTTATATAAATAAAAAATGATTATTTAAATTTTGTGCAGCGTAAAATTTTATCATAAAATTTCAATTTTAAAACCATATTTGCGATTGTAAATTTTTAAAAATATATATATTTTTTCCTACTTACCTAAAAAGTATTGTGTTATCATCACAAGTCACATACATCCTTAAGATATGTATTAAAAAAATATTTAGAGCTTCAACGGACACGTATTCTTATTTTGTTAGTAAAATAATATTATATTGTGTGGATATATTTTATTGATTAAAAATACATGGAATTTGCTGGTGTAAATTTTGACACGTCTAAAAATGTTTCATAATATTTAAAATAATCAATAATTTTTGAGCATGCAAATTTTTGGTAACTGTCTCAGCGTTGAAACAAATATACAAAAAAAAATTGGAAAATATTCATGTTCAGTAAAAATTAAATATCAGTAACTTAGCCATAATGTATTTTTTTACACAAATGAACAGCACGTGTAGACTATAAATAAATATTATTTACAGACTCCCGGTTGAAATCAATATGTTCTATTTCATTTAGTTGCTCAGAAAAAAGGAAACGGATGCTGTGGGATTCCCTTCAAAGGACATTTAGTACTGCTTCCTTTGATGTCCCGGTTTCTTGGTATTGCCTTCCTATCTCTGGTACCCACGAGTAAGATAAACTTTATCCCAAATATCACCAACAGAAATCAACATTCAGGCCAAAGTTAAGTGTCCCGTACTTTCGAGATGTTTAGATCAAAGTTAATTGATCTTCCATGTGGGTGGTCTTCAAATACGTGCCATTATAAATATAGTTTACCTACGATTATTGTAAATTTTATTAAAAATCTATTCGAAAAAAAAAAATATTTTATTTTATGAATTCACACCTGTTTGATTGCCACAGAAAAATCTCACGATCTAATACATTAACTGAGAAACTTTTATAATTTTAATCTTATAAATTTTTTTATCGTCTTGTAATGCTGTGATTAGCGTGCAAGCTTATTATGTATGAGGTCCTGGACCAAATTATCGGTGATATAAATATATAATATTTTTATTATCTGATTTTGATATAATATTTTTTGATTCAGCAAATAAACAAAACGAAACAGCATGTAATTTAAAAAATATATAAATTTGAATTGATCGTTTCAGCAATGGATTGAAATATTTACTGATTTTGAAAACTATTTCGTTACTGAAAATTGTTGCTTTCATCTAGACAAGATTTTAAAAAAACACCAACGTAATTTCTTAAAGACTGTGAAGGTCTTCTAATTACATTTAAAATATTATATTTTGAGATATTCTTACTTAACACGAGTTATAAACTATTGTATTTCCTGCTAAAAATCATCACGTTTCCTGTTACCAGATTAGTAGTAAAGGGAACAGAAAATTTCATAACGGCCAGTAATAATTATGCAAGTGATTAACTTAGCACTGAGCCCAGTTAGGAGGGTAACGCAGAGGTCTGCCCACAATAAATTAATCTGTATGGCTGCGGGTTCTGAAACCACCCTCAAACATATTTTGATATTTAGGGGTCGAGTTATTCCTAAAAAAACAAAACAAGCATTCATATTTTTAGTTACGACTATAAGTGCGGAATTTAAATGTTCTGAGGTATGTGTTGCGCTGTTTAAACGTTTTATAACAATAAAAATATTTATTTTAATTTATTTTCGTATCATTGTTAATACAGCAATAAATTAATGGAAACAAAAATAAGAATCCCGTATAAATATAGCACAGAAATTTGTATTATGATGACTAAATACGATTTCTTTTCATTTTAACAAAATGAAGATCAAGAGACACCTACCTAATGATCTTGTATTCTTTGTAGAATAGAAAAATCTTTATTTGTAAGGTATTTATTTACCAATACTAATTTGTTCAAAATACAAACGTGCTTCAAACAAAACTATTCAGAAAAATGGCTAAAAGTTAGACTTTGACCTTTGCGATAGGACTCGCTAGAAAAACATCCCGAATTAATGAAAAAATTGGCAGGCTTTTAAAAAATTGGCTCTGTAATGTGAAGTGTCCCGTGGGTGGGGGTGGGGGTACCCCCCCTCCTCCTGCCTATACCCCTTGCCTTCCAGCAAAGTCTTATCTTACAAATTGAATTCCGAATTTCGCTTTGTCATTGTAAATAATGCAGCCCCACCCTTCCCCACCCTTTTAGCCCTTCCCCTACCACGTTCTTCATTCTGCTGCGTGAAATATAAAGAAAACTCTCGGACTTTACCGATAACAAAGGATTACATATGCCTTACATAGAAAAACGACGCATAAAAAATATTAAAACCTTACTTTTATTTGTGTTTTTTACAGTACAAATCTCACAAAAACACAATTATTCAGATGCCTTTGTATTTTCTATCCTATTCTGCTAGTTTTTTCCGTTTTTTATTGAAATCTATACGTAATTCACTTTAAAAAAGAACAAAGCTTGATAAAAGCTTGTTTTAATTGATAATAGGAGAGAATTTTTTGTTAGGGACGCATTCCGACTCGACTGTTTGAATTTCTAGATATACCTATTTATATATTTTATATTCCTGCAGTAAATTTGGAACATATTTTAATTAAATAATTGTTATGACGATTAAAAAAACATAAGTGATTTTTTGATAACAATAAAAAATATAAAAATAGATGAGCTTGATTTATATTTTTAATCAGACAATTGCCATTCATTTGCAGCATCATTTAATATTTTTTCAAGTTATTGGTAAACTCGAACGTTTCAATTTCTCCATGGTTAAATACAGTTTTTTAAATAATAAATGAAAAACTCTCGCTAAACACATCGACGCCTCCTACGTATAATATCGTAACCCACAAAATGCGATTTTACAGGAGGAGGAAAATATTTTCGTTCGTATGCATTGGTTGTAGATACGACAAAATACGCCCCAAAAAAGCCCTTATTATTGGCAAAATAATTTTTTCGTTTTGGTAGAATTAAAGATATAGTTAAATACAGACGAAATCCACCAATTCGAAAAACTCAAAATCGACAATTTGTGGGTTACGATATTATACATAGGAGGCGTCGACATAACTAAAGGTCATTAGTTTATTATGAAAGTAAGAACTTAAAGCTCTTAATAAGCTCATCTTGATAACCCGATTAAATAATTACAAAGCTAATGCAGACCTGAAGAAATATCGCCAAAACGTTTTAGGGGTGGGAGCGGGGGTAGTTATTTCTCTTTTAGAGACATTAGTTGGCGCCACGGCGGGGTGTGAGGACGGGGGAGGAGGGACGGGAGATAATTAGTGTCAGTAAACAAAAACAACATTATTTAAAAAGAAAGAAGTTTTAAGAAGCCTCTCTCGAGCGATTCTCTAACGCCATCTCTGATCCTTCGCGAATAAATTAAGTCCAGTAAATCTGTTATCTTTTAAAACAGTTTTTCTAGAAACTTTGTCGTCTTATCTATAAAACCGCAAAGGTTTTTTGCGGGACCAAAGAACACTTTTATCAAATTCATTAATAGGAAGTTCTTTCTAAGAAACAACCGACAGTAATTACCGAACTTGAAAATATTATTCTGATAATATAAATTATAAAAACATACTACAATTTTTATTATTGAAGAAGCGACTATTTGACGTAACATTTGGGTTATAAATAGTGATAACATTAGATGGTTAGATCATGATTTTTTTAAATCATTTACTGTTTTATATTTATGTAGAGCATTGTTGTAAACATCCCGATTTACATAAACTTTCTAAACTCTTACCTTCATAAACTCTTCGGAATAATTTCCCACCAGCTTTAACATGATGACGATAATGTGAAAATATAGTCAACAAGTGAATCAAACTTTACAGTTCACGTGTTTTATTAAATTTCTTCATTAAAAAAACACAAATCTAGTTCACTTACTTTCTGAACATGCCTAGCAATATTTTTTTTTTGTTTTTTTACAGCTAAATAAAATATATAAAATAAACTGTGATTGTGTGTAAATCAACTGTGCGTAGGAATCGAATCTAGGATTTCTCATTTGATTCACTGCCACTGTAACTACGGAACCAAAACCTTATAAATTTCAAATTAAAAAAGCGAAAAGTTTAAAATAGTATAAGCATAAAGTTTTATTAATTAATTTTGTGATTGATAATGTATATCATTGTTAAATCAATGTTTGTAGCACTCGTGGTTATTAAATAAGTAGTTTAAAACAAAAATATGTTATTATTTTTAATATTTCGTGAATAAAATTTTGATTATAAGGGTAACAAGGACATTGATAAATTTATCAATAACGTTTTAGAAATATTGTGTGTTGTCTAAAAATTCACCATGCGCCAAGTTTGCTGCAATTTGTTTACCTTAGCCGTTACACAGATTGCCCATCTCCCAGGAGTACCCGGAATAGTCGCCCGGGTGTTCCAGCAAATATAAAAGGTATTAGGCAGGTATACGGTATACACACGTGCATAATAGTTGTAAAGTGAGATTGTAGCAGTATGATGTGTAATAACCATGTCGGTATCCAACATTAGCATCCCTTCTCATCCAATATCGATAGAACGCTTCCTCGGCCGGGCAATAAAGCTTTGAGAGGGTCCTTTGTGTAGGAGAAAATGGTTCGCGATCTATCAATGGCTCCTACGGCATAAGGAATAATGCACTCACGATAAACCAGCGGAATGAATACGCTTTGAGGGCGCTTCATCGTTCTATTCATATTTCCTGAAAGGGGTAAATAAGAAATCCCGGAACATACCAAACACGATTGCATATTTATATTGAAAATCGCAACAACACAATAGTCATACAAACGTAATCCTCTAAGCAAAAATAAAAATACCGGTTGTTTTAAACGCTTTCGATGTGGAAGCTTACGAAAGGGTTTTCATAAGATAAAATATAAGTATTAGTATAATTTTTAATGGTTGAAACATTTTTGAAGTTGTTTAGCTACAAAAACTTGCGATTACTGATAGTTTAAATTGCTAGTTATTTTATTTTTTAAAGCTATAAATGTATTAACTGAACAACCACTTCAACAGGCTAGGAAACATTAAGAAGGAATAATGAACAGTATCGCAATGGCATATCTCGCTTGTATAAATAATCACTTGATTTTTGTGAATAAACAGGAAACCTAACCCAAAGCCTTCACGTTGGTCCAGTGTTTTTGCCATTACACCAAACCTTTGCATTCTCATGGCTGATACCTAATATTCAGGAGTGTTATTAAAACTACATTCAGTTAATTAGCCATTTAAATTTAAAGAAAAATTTAGCTATACAAAAATAATGACCCTATAATTTTGTATTTTAATATCAAGATTATAACTCTGATTTAACATTTTTTCCAAGTGTTGTCCTTTACTACGTTTTTAAGCAACCTATAAAAAATGATAAAGCAGAATAAGTAAGTTTTGAGCTTAAAATTCTTTTATGTATAAAAAACACATTATCATGATTGTTGTTAGAGGATTTTTTTTTGTAAAAAGTGAAACAAATTTTTTTTTTACCAAGAAATCAAAATGGTTTACTTAAAAATAATTTTCGTTCATTCAGGATCTTGTTATTGGCAAATTTCAGGCAAATTGGTTATTTAAGGTTGTCTTGTCTAATTTGCTGGAGGTTCCTTTTAGGGGTCTTCCCGTCAATCAAATTCCATTTAGTGCCTTGGGGGTGCTTTAAAATCTTTTGTAAAACTTTTTAACAATATCCCGCTGAGGTAATGGACGCAGAAGGCAAAAACAAAAATCCTTCATCGATGCGAGTTGTCGGGAAGCGAAATCATTAATCAGAGTTGTTACACTGTTACGTCACATCCGTCTGTGTAGGGATGCGTTGCCTTTAGTAGCCTTCGTTTTACACCTGATTGATTGACTGGGTCAATATAATATTAAAATTTTACTACTTTAAACCGATTTATTAATAATTAACTATATACTTTTAAAACAATTTTAAAATGTTTAGATTAACATAAAATAATAATAAAATTGTTATCTAATCATGTCTATATAAAATGCATGTTTTATTATGTAAGTTCATGGTTGGGTTGAATTTTTACAATGATTTATAAATTGATAAATAAATAAAAGTGAGTATCTCGTAACAACTCGAATATAATACACAATTTTCCTCATACAAGAGTGAAGATTTTTAGGGCAAAGAATATTATAAATATACAAACGTTCCCATGGCTTGACTTTTTGTGTAAAAAATATATATGTGTAAAAGATATATGTACACAATTTCTATACCCAATAAGATTTTAAGACTGTTAGGCTAAGGATTTAAAAAATATATATAAACTGGTTATAAAATGGTTGTGAGTAAGAATTCAAACATCCGAAAAATCTTATAAAACTACTGCGATTTGATTTAAAATAAATAATAAAGCACGACCACTTAACGTGGCCAAGTTACATTGCATTGCGTCACGTGCGTCACGATGGCGGCGCCTGACGTCGCGTGACGTCACCCCGGGGTGGGGGTGGTGGTGGGTCACACTTGTTGGCCAGATAATTGTAATTGATGAGTGGTTAGCGGTGGGCAGATTGACGGATGATTATTTACCAAGATGTATTACACGTCCCCACGTCCTCCCCATTTCTGTCGTGACTCGTCTACCCTAACTCCAACTTAAGTGCCAATAATATTGTAACTTAATCTGATTCTATACACAACCCCAAAGTTTGTCTTAAAAATAGGTTAAATTTCAATAAAAAATGAATACTTTTATTTCTAGAAATACTTTAATAACACCGCACTTCAGTTTTTACAAATAACTAACAAAAAGTTACAAGAGAGCTGACATTAATCTTATCTCAGTATTTTGTTTTAATGCTGTTTATTTGCATTTTTTTGTGCAAGGAATAATTTTTACTTTTATACCTAGATCAATAAGTGAATAAATTAATAACAATAATTATTACAAAAGAAAACATAGTATGAAACATAAATAATAGAGAAATAAATATAAAAGTTTCATCATGACATTAATATAAAAATATTAATAATTCTACAAATTAAAAAAATTTTGAAAACTGATTTGTTTCTACATAAGATGTCCATTAAACATTATTTATATTAATATTTAATAATCGCATTTATTTTTAATTGGATATCATACAAAATCTATAAAGAAAAGTGTATTTTTAACCCTCGCCTTGCGGTGATGTAACCCGCGTTGCATAATTTCACTAAATAATTAATATCTCCGTAAATAATCAAAAGATAAACACTGGCATTCTCGCATCTTTAATCAAACCTTTTTACACGGGAAAAAAAATATTGCATACATATAAGAATTGTAGGTAATAACATACCAAATATTTTTTACCTGCGTTTTCAGAAATTTACTAAGTTTTGAGAATAGGTGTCTTAGAAGAATTTTAGGTGTGCAGTGGTTTGACTTTGTAAGGAACACAGAGGTGAGGCAACGGCAACAGCAACCCTTGGTATCTACTGTCATCCGGCGAAGGCATTTCGGCTGGCTAGGCCATATACTACGTATGCCTCCTGAGAGCCTTAACCATGCTGTTTATTTATCAAGGCATCAGGTTCTCGGCGTCCCGGTCGTCCACTGTTGACAATTCGTCGACAGTTTGCGTCAGAGCTGCGGGACGTGGACTTGACTTGGGAGGACGCGCGGGAGCTGGCGGCCGATCGCTTGGCCTGGAGGCAGTTTGTGGATTCCATATGCTCCACATAGGGAGCGGATACGGTATAATGAAATGAATGAATAAAAGTTATGTAACCGTGTTAAGTAACCCAAGGTTACATCACCGGATGCCGTGGATCGTTTCAATCACGGTACTTTAAGGGTTAAGTCCACTTCCTATTTGAATCATACGATAATTTATGATCAACTTAATGTCTGGATGTGCGTCAATATCGTTGCAATTCAATAAAAAAAAGTTTTTTTTGTTTTGGACACATACAGTTACAATATGACGTAGTAAAATATAGGGATGGTTGAAAGAGGGTGTGTGTGTGTGTGTGTGTCAGGGTCAGTGAGTGGAAGTGTGAGAGGGTGTGGGTGTCTGTAGATATGGCTATTACATACATTATTATCTCCTGCACAACAATAATAATAAATTTATACAAAAATTGAGATTGATCAGCTTTATTTTCTTTTTAACTATATTAAGGGACATTATACGCGAGATAGAAGCTGGTAGATGAATTAAGTTCTATTATTAGAACACGTGGTGTAAATATCAGTATATTGTTTGGAGTGTGTTAATTATTCCGATGTAACGATTAGAGGACGTTAACTATATAACTATGTGTTATAAAGGCAAGCGGGTGGCGTCTCCTCCCCCACCCCACCCCCGCCCATAAATCCAACCCCCTCGCCGTAGCCAGCAATTACCTGTAATTTGGGCCATCTATTACCCGCTGTCTTGCCAAACAGCGCTCCGAGAGAGAGAATTACCAAGTACCACCTCTTTATGTGAAATGGTGCCATAATAAGGACCTATCCTTTATAAAATTCGAGTATAAACGTAAGCATAAGAGTTGGGAATTAATCGCGTATTGAATTATTTATTGGGGAATTGTTGTACTATTTTTGGAAATCGCATCCAACCTAAAAGAATTGCTTGGTCAGTGGTTAGGTACCTACTCCATCGAAAAAAAGGCACTCATAAAAATAAAAATAAATAATTTTTCCCTATTCAACTTTTTCCTTATTAAAATCATTTTTAAAACCCAATCATAGAAATCGGGCACGCATTAATTGTAGTTTTGTCATCAAAATAAATGATTACTCATTAATTATTTAATAAACAACAATTTTCAGGAAAATTTAAGCACTCGAGAAATCGAAACAATGACCAGATTTCACTATAAATACCTGTGTTTTCTATATTACCTTTATTTGTTTCTGCATTTTTTTAAATTCATATTTTAGGGAATTACTTTAACTACTACCGTAAACTACTACTCCTACTACTTTTCCTTATCCGCAGCACCCAATGATGCATAGGGCACTGCATTGGTGCAGTGTCTCTTGATCATTTTATTTCATGGCGGTATAATGGCTACATGTAAAAAGAACTGCATAATACTGACATAATACTGCATCAGTAGCATTAGTAAATTTGATGTGGAAGATAATACTATCATCAAATTCAAAATTCCTCCGTAGTGTTTATATGATAATAGTTTCCAGTAGATTGCTTATCCCAGCAAGGTTGGGATGGTTCCACCGCTCGTAAGTAGTTTCATCTCGCTGCAATATGCACACAGAGTGGTAGGGTGGAGGGTAGTGCTCCCAGGGCTGGGGTAGGACCGGTCGCAGAGCCAGCACCCTATTCAGAAGGATTACCGCACATCGATCCGACAAAGCGGACAAATCTTTATCCCTTTTATATAGTTATCTTGTGTTTAGCCAAATTGGAAATTTGAATTTAAAGGGGCTGCGGCTGTAAAACGATAGGATGTTTTCTCCACCTCGATAGTTCTGCGGTTGGCTTGTTGTGTAATCATCCATGAGGTCTCGAGATAGATTTCCGATATGGTCAGTCTTATGTTTTAAAATTTTTGACTAGCTAATTGAAACTGAAAAGTATAAGAGAAATACGTATAATTGAATTAAAAATATGTTAATATAAATGTGCAAATATCATAAGATTGCATAAATTTCATTTTTGTATAAAAAATATAAAAAGTTATGACATGATGTGTTTGATCTAAATCTCAAGTGACTAGTGATTTCATGCAAACTAAAGCAGGTTTTAAAATTAAATATATGTTAGTTAGGAAAAAGCAGCGTTTGTGGTTAGCGAAAAGTATATTTTATTTACTATTTTGTTAAATGCAACCTTCGCTTCGGATTAAAAAAAAAAATGCTTTCAAGTTCATAATCCTTTGATTACATTATTCAAATTTGATTTGTCTGTTATAAAATTAAGCGGTATTCAGGAAAAATATTTGCAGGGCTTACTCGTATAAAGGGTTGTAAATGTTTAGGGGAGCAATAAGGGAAACAGGAAGGGAAAGGGATGAAATAAAACCTGCTAAAAGTAGACTTAACAAGATCTGCAGAATTTAAACTGAGCTGGATAATATTACGGGAGAGGAACGGATAATTTGAATATTATAACGATGCTTCTGCGATTATTTTCGCTTTAAAAAAAATGTGTTACAATTAATTGATATTAATTAAATATTAAATTGATTACACATTCCTCTCTAACAAAACTGAAGGTCTATGATTATTTTATGGACATGTTTTAAATACAATAAATGATTAAAAATTACTTAAGACAACAAAGAGATCGGCTTACATAAATTGTTGCCAGGATGTTGTCAGGTAGGGAAGAGAAAAAAGAAAAAACCGGCATACACACGAAGCGAGAATGGATGATTATAGAATTACAAAATTTGTTATTCATCACTCAAGTCTAATAAATCTTACTTTTTGGCGATTTTGTTCTATGGTTTTAATCTTGGAAATAGTTTCCAATACTTGTAAATTGTACTCCGTTCTATCTGATCTTCTGCTTCTAGTGTGTTAGTGGTGGAATATTTATATATTTATTTATATTTTAATGTCATGCACACACCATGTAATAAATTGACTGTTATATACATGACATAGCACCAATTGAGTGCACTAGATAAATGGACATCTGGAGAGAGGAAAGAAGTAGAAGCAAATCCTACATATTATAAGTATTTTGTGTACAAGTTAAATAAAATAGAGATAATATTTTTTTTAAATATCGATATTTTAAGCATAACTCAGAACAACAGTGTTCTAGTGCATAACTGGTATAAAATACATTCCAGTAACTTTAGTTACTAATAGAATGAATTTTTTGTAAACGTTTCAAGGTGAAAATACAAACTGTACCTTAGTTGATCCGTATAAAAAGAAAATGCATTTTACTTGCAAAACGTATTTCTCCGATGAATCTCACAGACAGCATTCGAGAGAGAAAAAAACAATCTTCAAAAGTATAAATGCAAACAGAGTCAGGGCCGGCTGTTTACTCCGGGCGTATATTCCGGGGGTGGTCAGGGGTGGATTAGGGTGCAGACAACCCTGCAGAGGAGAGCCTCCAACATAATGTGATACAAGCAAATGCATTCAAACGTTTTATAAAAGTTTTCAGAGTCAAAAAGGAAAAACGTGAGACCAAATGACGGCGAAAAGAACTTATATCCTGTTGGAGATGAAGATTCTAGTACATATATTACACAAGTCTTCAACTACATTGCTGTATTTACACCTCTTTCAAATTATTACTAACTAGCTAACTAACTAACCATCACGCCAGTAGGAAGAGAGGATAGAACGCCATACCACTCTAACCTAACATACTTCCTTTGCTTCCTCTACATTCCAAAATAAGACTAATACAGACCCTCAGGTCCACCTTAAGAAGAAGAAGAAGAATCATAAGGGTGACATTTTTTCAAATACACGCATTGTAGTAATGCAATGCAGATGAATATTTTTTTTTTTTTAGTATGTAAAACCTTCTTAAAGTCATCTTAGGTGATCCTGATTTCTCCAAAAAGTTGGTTTACTGTGCTGATGTAATTACATTTGGAGGATAAAATTATGACGTATTTTTTAAAAGTTGCCAAAGCTGTAAATTTAACTGTTCGTGCTGTGGACGACAGTTTTTTTCTAATGGAAAATAAAAGCGAATTTTCCTAAGGGAAGTTTTTCTCAACAAAGGGAGAGCCACGTGTTGTACGTAGAGAAAAAAATAGTGCGAATAACAACTAAAAATGTAGGAATTTTTAATTATGTACATAATATGTTGTATAATCGTCATAAGTTGTAAACCTTTTTTTATTATTATACATAAGTTACAAGTTTTCGTTGAAATGGCGCAAAATATAATCGAATTTAAAAAAAAGTGTAATTCAGAATCATATAACTTAAAGTAATTTTTTATTGATGAAAATTATTACTACAAAAATAAGATTATTACAGCATTAATATGCTCATCTTCTCTCTTTCCCGTATATGCAACCTAATGGTGCATAGAACACTGCACTAGTATACCACAGCAAGTGCAGGGCATCAATAAAATAATAGGTTTGTCTCCTTTTAATCGTTTTTATGCCAATTACAATGTTAATTAAGTTCGCACTCCTAACGAAATATACACAACAACAAACAGACAATACGAGAGCTATTGATAATCTTGTTTTAGTGGGATCACTTTGGATTGTTGGAATTTTCCGGTAAGCGACTTAATGAAATGAAATTGGAACAAGCTTTATGAAGTTTCCTTCCGGTGCAATAGAAAATGCAATCGGGGCGAAGTGATCCGCATAGGCGGAAAGTGGATTGTTTGGTGGGCTGGGGCGAGGCTGGAGCGAGCGGGGCGGGGGCGGCTAAACAGAGCGGATGCAATGGGAAATGTTTTCCCGATCCGAGAGAAAGAAATATTACCGGAATATTGTCAGCAATTTAAATTTAATTGGTTTTTGTCTGACGTAGGAAACGTATTAGAAAGATTTAAATTCCTATCGTTGAAGTTAGCTTTGCATGTATAATACTTATCGTAATGATTGGTAAAACTGTATAAACCCAAAAAATTCTAATATTTTATAGATCATGATATTTGAACCGTGGTAGACTGATGTTTTTTTTGTATATTTGTAAAGCAATTCACATTTAAAAAACGTCTCTACTAACGGTCAACATTATAAAACTTTTTTCAAAAATTCAAATTAAGCACTAGTTAGTTTAATATACTACTACATGGAATGATAAGTCCCGGGCCCTAAAAGGAAAAAAAATAATTGTTTCCTTATTTTTTTTTTATTCTTCAGTAAAGTCCCTTCTTCATAAATAACCCAGCGGTTCTAAAATATTTGGATGGCCTTTATAAGGAAGATTTGTCAAAGTCTGCAAAATAGGCGTCGTTACGACGATGACCTAATTTTTTGACGTGAAATTAATTCTTTCCCTGGTGGAATCTTTTTAAGTGGTGAAATAAATAGAAGTCGCTAGGGACCAGATCTGGAAATATACAAAGAGGGTAGTAGGCCAATTCGTAGTGTGATTTACGAGTATACAATTGTCACCTTGACCGATGAATGTTGTCGTGGTGGACCACCACTATCTTCGTTGCCATGAGCTGCTGTTTCGTCTTATTTTTGACACTCGTTTTTCTCTTCTCCAAGTAATAAATGAAGATTATTTCCAGAGCATCGCAAAAATGCTAGCTATAATCTTCCGGGCTGACTGTATGTGTTTTTGTACCCTTCGGGCGAATGCTACTCGTTTTCAATGACTCTGCGGACATCCGATTAGACTTCGGCAAGAATAATGGATCCATGTTTTGTCCATAGTGACAAGTTGGTGCAAAAAGTCCTCCCAATTACGCCGAAACCAGACCAAACCGCGCTAGGAATCGTCAACACGTTTCTGCCACTGTTCCTGGATGAGAAAACGCGGTACCCATCATGCTGTTAAACTTCTTCATATCCAAATATTCATGCAAAATATTGTTTAAATATTCAACGTTTTGCTCATGGCTTCTGCTATCTCATTCAACTTTACTTTCCGGACTTGCAAAACGATCAAATGGATTTTTTTTTAAATTTTCCGGTGTGGTGGCCTCGGAGGGGCGTCCAGTGCGCTCAGAGTCCTTGGTGCTGGTATAGTCACGTTTGAAGTCCGCAAACCAGCGATTAAGAATTGTAATCGATAGAGATGATGTGGAATGATATTTATTAGTCCACTCTTTTGTCTGAATGGTGTTTTTTCCTATCAGAAAACAATGCGAGACTCGTCTTTTCCCATCGTTTGTACAAAACCAAAACTTGCCTGACACAATCGGCTATCATTTGATGTCTGTAAAATGAAATGTCATGAAATTCAAAACGGCGGACTCTTCAGGATAGTATTCAATGAAGACATGCAGAAGACTGTGTGAGGCCCGAGACTATGTACATCGCCGTATGTACATAGTTTCTACAACAACATTTTGAGTGTGTCTAAATTCTTGTAACAAGTGCTGGATTTACATCAATAACTAGTTTCTTTGTTAAAATTTCTGTGGTCATAACCTTGTTTCGATCATAATTTAGAAAAAGAGAAAAAAAAGGTTGTGGTGCGTAAATTTGGATGTTTATTTTGTCTGAGTTTGTTGAATTCCTTCGCTAAAAGAGTGACAAAGAGAAAATACAATTACGTCAGTATTAAGGAGGTGACAATTTGTCCGTAAGTTGGTTTGAGGACGAAGTGAGAGGAAGCCAAGGGTCCCCTTTGTTTGGCACGTAATTCCCGTAAAAAGAGAACGAGAATCAAGTCGACCTACCCCTTGATGCGTTTTATTAGGGTCAGGGTTGTTTCCATGGGGCGCGGGCGGGGGCTGGGGCCCGGGGAGAATCCCTCTATACTCGGGAACTGCCCACAAAAACTACTCTTCGGTAAATGCAATTACATTAGATGAGATTGCCCCGCCATCTTCCGGAAAGAATATTCTCTGTAGAAATCCGTAGCCATACTTCAAAATTTCGAACGTAAAAAATATTAAATTCCGCCCATGTTGAATAAATTTTTCCCGAAAAGAAATTTCCCGAAATTGTATTTGGTTTTGTTGGGAAAATAGGGAAAATCTTATCTATTTTAGTTTTTAATAAAATTCCTTTAACCTGAGAAGTTAGTGTACCTTTACATACTATTATCTCATCCTTTCTCTTTGTGCGCATTCGTTTAAGAGTGTTATCAGGATGAAAAGTTGGGACCAGCTTTTAAAATTAAAATACTGAATCAAAAAGTTTATTTGAGTTTTTTAAGCTCTTATAAACACTAATTTGAATATCGACTGAATATAACATTTGTGTAGTTAGTAAAAATGTATAAATTATTGCTTGAAAGAGTGTAGGTAACGAAATTCACAATTGACATACTTTGTATACCCACGAAGAAGTTATGCCTTTGTGGGATTTTTGTTTGTTTTTTAATATATATTTATGTATTTATTATGTTTTTTTTTGTAAATAAACGTTTTTCTATTTTTTAAAGTAACTCAAAAAATCATTGAAAAATTAAAGCCATATAATATGTAGTAGTAATCTTAAACAACAGTTTGATACCAAAATATAATTTAAACACAATTATATAATGAAAACATATCTACATTTCGCTTTTTAAGGTGTGTAAATGTTTAGTGCATGAATCCTACCACAATGTATTATTCATGACATTTTGATCCTAAATCCACTTTCTATACTGGCTTGTTTCAACCCGCTTCGCACCGACAGAGAACAACAAATTCGATAACAAGCCGGTTTTAATTACTTGATCAAGTGTAATCTCTGACCTGCCCCTATTGTCGCTTCCTCCTTTTAGGGTGAGAAGATCCAGGTATCAGGAGCAGATAATACAGAAGGGATGGGGCGAAATGATACACGTGTTAAAATCGCTTTTGGCGGGGAAACCTTATCGGGAATACCGATTTCGTGTTGAGAAGGTAACATCCGAGAGTTTCTGCGCTCCGGGTCTACTGGGACGCCTATTCACAAAAGCGAGCGATGTATTTTTTATACAAGAGATTTGATCTTTCATCGTTATCTATGATTAAATTCACATAACCTGTTTTTTAAATTAAACGCTTTAATATACATATAAACAGTAATGTAAGAATTTTTTCTCTTATCTACATACGTTTTTATTTCTTAAAACGTAATGAGTAGCATTTTTTTATGTTTTTTTAAATTGAAATTCCACTTTCCAATTATTAAACAAAAACTTTATGGTATTTTCACCCGTGTGTAAAAAGTAGCTATATTATTTAACTTTCGTTAAAAGTTCTTTAAAAATAATATTAAATTCTTTTTTAAATTAAGGTTCATGGTTATATTTAAAAAAAATGTATTTAGTAACAGTAACAGAGGAATACTTCTAAAAATAAATACTTCCGTCCAAAAATTCTTCTCTTGATAAATATGAGGAAGCTTAATTAAAAATTTGGCTTCTTACAATTCATTATTCATATTGAACTAATAATTCGTTTACACAATGTTTTTTTGTACTAATTAAATTTCCGCCGCGTGGTAAAGCAGTTAGCGCGTTGGGCTACCATGCATAAGGTTGCGGGTTCGATTTTTCGTTGGGGTCAACATGAGTGAAGATTTAAATGAGTTTTTAACAAAAAAAAATAATTATATGACTAGCGCTGAACGATTCTGCTTTCGTGTAACAAATCAAGATTCCCTGCACTTGGTGTACCAATGCAGGGCATTATGCACTATTGAGAATGGATAAGGGAATGTTGAAGTAGCAGTAGTAAATTTATACATTTAATTATATTTAAGAAACACAAGATTATGATATACAAATTTTATGAAAGTATTATGAAATTGTTTATGTATTTGTTTCAGTTGACAAATCGATCAACTCGTGATTATTCTTGGAAGAGTGATTAGGCCGCACCTCAACTTTTGACTAATAATAATTCTTTCTTTCAATCTAGGCATTAAGTTAAAATTCATACAGTGTCGACATTGCATCTTTTTTGGCATAATAGTGATTTTCTTTATATTTTGACTCGATTTTCATGCGGAGATCCAGCCCCTGCATTGATATTGAAGAGTGAAATCTTAAAAGCTGACAATAATGTGCGAGTGTAGTTTATACATGTATATATCCGACACGTGGATTACAGGTTCAAAAGCTCTGCTGTGGTATCTGTAGCGGATCTCTGCTCCAACAGCTTTCTGAGAATATTCGCAACTAAGATTTAGATAAATGGAACATTGTGCTTGAAAGGGCTGGAAAATGAAATTTTTATTTGAAGGATATCGGAGATTATATTTGGATTAAGTAAATGCGATGAATGTACAGGCGCCATTGTTGGATTCAGAGAAGCTTTTTTGGTTCAAGGACATTTTGTTTACATCTATTTTAAGTATTTTTCATTAAAATACTACGTTACAGAAATTACTGTCCCTCGTTTATCCTAAGATAATGATAATATAAAGAAACCTAAAATATTAGAAGCAGTAAAATTCTATTTTTTTTTGCTTTTAGAAAGCAATATAATTACATTCCTTAAGCACATTGTCTATTTATAAAAAAAATGTTGTGTAAATAACATTTTTTAGTAATTTTCACTCCCGTGAATAAATTTGAAAAACGTTTTAATGCTGTGATATTTTTGAAAAGCGGTTGCAATGTTCTCTTTATACAATATTTTTGTCAGAAGCCAGAAAATATGACCGAGTTGTTTATACTTTTATCTAGACATAATGAAAAAGTCCTTTATTTACTCCGGTAGGACATTGCGGCCTTTGTCACTTTGTTTTTTACACTCGCCCTTTCAAATGATTAACGAAAGAGATTGACAAAGATAAAAAACGGACCATTTTATAACCGTATTCATTCGTATTCAAATAACAAGATGTACATTAATTCAGAAAAAATGTTTTCAGATTCCAAATTCATTTATTTTCAGTATCTGCATTGAACGATTTTAAGTGAAAGAAAAAAAGGCTTGCTATATTCATGTGTATAACAATATCTTTAATTAATATTAGGTATTTTTCTCACTTTAGTATTACCGGAAATAATCGTTGCACCATGAAAACACTCATAGTATATTGTATATTTCATGGTAGATTAGAAATCTTTACTTCCGTAAAATTTATTTATCAATAATTATTCCCATAACAGCTCTTTACTACGAACTTAAACCTAATCTCATGTTTTTTTTATAAATATTCATAATAGACCAGGCTTCTACTCAATAAATATTGTATGTTGTTAATTCAGCTATTTTATATCAAGACACCTATTCAAGCATTTCTGTGATGATTTCCGTGATGACTGCATTGGACAATTTGTTTTTTTTAACTATAACAATAAGTCTTATCGGTTGGGATCTCTGATAAGAAAACAATCTTAACTATTTTTACAACTGTGCATACCTTTCTCTTACTAATTACGAAAGAAATGAAAATTACACAAAACTTTTTCAGCTTACTTCAAACTCTAAACTTTAAACTTTCAGTAGGTATCTGCTACTTAATTGATAATTTAATTACGGCAATAACTGTCGGTTTGCTAAACAAATTTTCAATACTATTTATTTTAATATAACTAAATAAAAGTTAATTAAAAGTAGGTTCTATTTAAACAAAATTCATTTCACGTATTCTAATACAATTATACCTTGAGCGTAAGAATACAGTAATTTTATTTGAAACCACAATAAATATATTTAACATCAGTACATAAAATATTACAAGCGCTCGCAACAAAGAATCGTCGGCGGTATAAAAGTCCATAAAAAGGTCTTAAACTCAATTGTACGTACGATATTAGCATCTTGGCCGGGCGGATAATAGGCTTTCTGGGGGGGGGGCGGGATGCAAAATACCGGAAGTGTTACGGTGACGTCACGGCAACAATGGTCGCCCTCGCCCATAGGGCGGCCTATTGTCAGGGCGTTTACGTCGCAGGTTGAGCGGGCTGCTAAATAGCGGGGCATGTTTTGAGAACTGCACTTTTAAGATAATAAGATTATATATATAAAATTATGCTTTGTCACCTTCGAAAAAGACTTTCAGGGAAGGGGGTTTCTATACTTGAAAAAGACTATTTACCGTGGCTTTTGTTGCCTAGTGACAGTTAGTGACCCATTACGTATGAAAACGTCTACGTCAAACGTTTCATTGAGTGTATTCTTAATGTTAGTGCCTGAAAGAATTTCACAAAGGGGCAGAATTTGATAATATAACGTGTGTTATGAAATTTTTTGAAAATTTGTACCGAAAGGCCCTTCTAGTTAATTCTTTTTCGAAGTTTGTGCCGCTCTGAAATTGTTCATAAACCTAACGCTAAGACTCATTTTGATGGGAGATTTGCTTACGTGGTCTTGTTAAATAACTTAAACATTTAACTAACTAACCATCACGCCATTTCCCCGAAGAGGTAGCAGAAAAAATAGAACGCCACACCACTCTGTCCTGGTACACTTCCCTTGCTTCCTCCACTTTCATACATCTTTTCATACACGCACGTCGATTGTTCCGACTTTTCACATGACGACTTTCAAGTATTTCATAAAATTTCCTTTAAACAATTTTCTTAAAAGTTTTAACATGAGGATTGTAAAAATAGTTTTTATTAAAACGGGTTTAATGCAATATCTGTAAATTTTATAATTTACTAAAGCTTATGCTAGTGAGTTGACTAGGGGTAGGTTTGCTTTATTTTCTCGACAGGACAGTCTATAAATGTCGAACTACAAGGCACTGGAGAATAGGCTGGGCGACACCCAATCAGATATATTAGGAACCAATACGTGATTGGGATATGTAATTCCTGGGTACTGATGGATGACAAAAATGACCATGACAATAATATCAGTGAAATTTTGGTGGTTAATATTTTAAACATTGAAAATTATCAAATGAATATGTTCTAATCAAATTTAAACAAAGAAATTGATATTTAATTTAACAATAAAATTGATATTCAGATAATACATATGATGCATTATGTCAAACAGATTTTTTTTATTTAATTTTTTTATTTTTAATGTACATAAAACACACAAAACTATGTAGGTAGGTACAATAAATTGAGATTAATACTTCAAGGATATATATATATATAACAAAGCACCAATTAAGTTCATAACACGATATTTAAAATAAATTTATGAAGACATCAATAGTGAGAAAAAAAGAATTGAAATTTATTTAAATAATAATCTATAATAGACACTTATGTCGGTCATATTATTCCATAGTGTGTTATAGTATAAAAGTGTCTTATAAAATATACGTGATCACCTATAAACAATAACGATAAAATTTACGATAGGTGTTTTTATCACCAGCCCTTTATACAAGTATGTAACATGTAAGGTTCCATAATAATATTTCCGTAATCTTGTGAGTGCAAATCTAGTAGAATATGTATTTATTTTAGGATTTCCTCGAAGGGGTAATTTGAGATAGATATAAAATGTTATCGTGGTTTAAGGCTTTGTAGGGGCCCACCAGGGTGGACTCGGAAGCAAATAGTGGGCGATGGCGGGTAAAAGTGGGCTACAGTGGGTTGCAATGGGCAACAGTGCAACAGTAGAGTGTGGTGGGTGATGGTAGGCGATGGTAGGTGAGAGATGGCAGAAGATACGAGATTCCGGGGCCAATAAAACGCAATCGTGGGTAGTTCTCAACTTGCGGCGAGATTCTTTACTCAGCAGCTTGGCGCACAGTGGATCGGTTATAGCAAATCGAAGACCAAACAAATAATCATCAGTGCGTAAAGATAAATCAATAGGGTTCTTCCCGATAACACGAATATTCTTAAAAACGCTATAAATGTTTAAAGTAGATTTTTACAATTCCAACGATATAAAACACAATGATCAAAAATGTTGTTTTCATTTTTAAATGTATGTTTTAAAAACACGAAAATACGAATGATTTTTAACGCCCGTTATTGGTTAATGACGTCATACCCGTCTACCATGAAAGGCGTGAAATTCATTACGAAGTGAGCGCCTATATTGCTGTGACGTCACACCGCATGAGCGCTAAATGAAGGATTTTGCGAGCGATTTGAAAAAGCGCTAAAAATTCATATGACATCGTAAAAATAAAAATAAAAATTCCTTGATATTGTAATTTTTCAATCAATTTTTTAAAATAAAAAAACGGGAAGAACCCAATTCTTAACTTTTTATATAGTATAAGTGTATTGTGGTTATACTGCGAAAATGAAAGTTTTGCTGTTTTGAGTTAATAATAAGTTAATGTTGTTCAGCAAATGCTCTACAATCTACAAAAACGCACTTACTCCTACCTATACAACAAGCCGAAATTCACATTTTCACGTATTTTAATTTAGAAACTAACTTTAATTTAGGAAACGTTTAAAATTATATTTATTGTGTTAGTATTTCTGCTTATTTAATTTTTGTTATTTAAAGATAAATTAAAGTGATTAAAAAAAATAGCTCTAGTTTTTTTATGTCTGGTTAAACGTAAATCTAATATTGTTTGTTTCAGCAGAAATATATGCACTCTGTTATAACATTTAAATTTAAATCGCATTAAAAATAGTAACGACTGAAACTTTACGAAGAGACTGGTTACGTGTCGAAGCCGGTAGACATAGAAAAGTCAGTGAGTGGTTTTATACATTTTTTTATTAACATGACGTTAATACCACAAAGTTAATCCTTTTAATATTAATAATAGATTGAAACTTTGTCCATACAGTTTAAGATAGGCGTCCCACCATGCGAGGAGTTACCCTACAGACCTTTTCCATTTTCCAGACAATTGAATGCCATTGCAAACACCCTTGCGTTTTATCGATGTTAAAGTTTTACTTCAATCAAACCATTACGGTCCGTATTACCCGCCGCCCCCGCCCCCCCCCCCCCCCCCCGCGCGGGCTGCCCCGGCCGGGAGCAGATTGGAAACTTTGGAGTGCGATGTCTATTCGGCATTCACTGGCGGGAAACAGTAAAATCGACTGCGGCAACTTGCAGCAAGAACAATCAGGTGACTCAATAAAGAGTGCTTTTTAATTCGATTAGATTGGATTCAAAGAATCCACAGTGGAATAACCCTTCATTGTGTTAGATATTCTATATATCAACAATTTTACAATTTTATTTAATATCCTAATAGTAAATTTAAAAGTTAAATTTTCATAGTAAGAATTAATTGGTACGCAAGTGACGTAATTCTTTCAAGTGACCAATTAACCCAGCCGACAGGTCATAAGCCCTGTAAACGCCTAGATATCCATATTCCCTTCCAAACTTCTCGCCTCTGTTGAGATGTTAAATTGTGATTTTTGACCATTTATTACATGAAAGCATGATAAACAGTCTTTAAGCTAAATTATGCACTATACATAAATGCGCTTTAAAGTACCTAAGAGCATATACTTATTGTGAGATATGTGTGTGAAAGAGACCGTGTGTGAGGGCAACAGAAGATGTACGCAAATACATCACACCTATCTACCTAATAAAGAGTACCGACAAATTAAAACATGATTTCTACATTGTTAACCATAAAGATTATAAATGGTGATTTTAATTCGTGCCTAAACTTGTTGACATTTAGTATTCATTAAGTAAGCGCTGATATTTTTTTTCGTTAAGCTGAGCAAAGCGATGAAAAATCGTCTGAAGAATTACCTACTTTAATTATGTAATGCCTTGTACGGCCCGCGCCCGCGCCCGGTGCTAATAAATATTCCAAAAATGATAATTCCCGCGGAACAAGAAGAAGAAATGTATGGAGTGGCGTGAACACTGAACACTGAACACTGAACACTGGGGCATCATGACTTATTCATCGACCATCTTCCACGGAACTCCCCTATCTCTCTTTCTCCAAGGTCAGCGGTCGTCAGACTTTTTCTACATTTTTTAAAATACATTTATTTATTTATATAGTCATACATAACATTTTATTATTTAAGGTCTTTTACGTTGGTTCGGTCATTTAACATTTTACATTTATTTTAGTTCTTTAACTGTAGAACTAGCGAATGGATGATGAAAGAACGCCTAAAAATATATGATGCTTTTTGTGCCTGGATGTAAATACATTTTCATGTTATCAAGTTAAAAATGCAACATTTTTGGTTTTTTTTTTTTTTTAATAACGTGCGTGCATGAGAAGATTTATCACTGTGGAAAGCACTTTAAGTACATAGTATCGATCTTTCCTCTCTGCTTACCCCACAAACTGAAAAGGAGTTACCAAATTTTTATGTATGGCTTTTGAAATCGGCTTTTTGATATAATCTTTGTTATATTCAATAAGAAGCCGTTGGCGAATTTTTACAAAATGATGTATCTAACAACATTTTTGGTTACCCAAGAATACTGTTTATGCATTTTTTATAAACACACCTGAGGGAGGGGGGTCACGAGCCCACCATCTATGTTCAGGGGGACTCTTTCAGCTGCACATAGAGGAAAAATATTCTACTATTTCATTTACTCTATGCAGTTTATGTTGTAATGAATACGCAATATATATGTACGAGTATACATTTGTAAGGTATTATTGAAATATACCCGTGAGTCGCTAACTGTCCACCCCTGTCCTAGGTCTATTCCACCCACCCCTCCTCTCACCTCCTCACCGACCCCTATTAACTACTGCAGAATAAGTTGGGAGAATACTTTAGAAACCTTTGTCAGGGATTTAATTATTATCTCCTAATACAGATGGAAAATTGACCAAAAATCTTTTACTGTAATTTATTTTCAACCCTTATTCTGAGAGCTTTCGTATGATTTTGTAGTATTATCGCCATTTTTATCAAATTGAAAATACTATGGTAATAATTTAAAAAAATTCTATTTGTGAGTAAACAATTTTTTTATAATAATTACTCAAGCAGAGTGTCAGAAACATGAGAATATTGTTTTTTTTTATCCTCAAGGTCTTAATTATAGAAAAAAGGGGACACAATTTTCCTCACAAATTTCTTCTTAATTTTTGGCATGTTTGCTATAAAATGGAGAAATTATTGGATTTAACGCAACCAAAAGTTTTTGACACCAACCAATTTTTTTAAATTTTAATTTTAAGTCCGCAAATCCTTTATCCTCAAGAATACAAAGTTAGTAGATCCTAGGAAATGAGTGATTGTAATATAAGTGATACCTGTTAAATCATCTTAAAAATTTGTGCATTCAATTATTAAAACTACTGAAAATTTTCACTTGTTATTGCATGTATTGCAAACGTCGAAATGACAAAAATAATATTTAAAGTACGTCGTCAAAAACAGTGGGTTGTTGAAATACGCCCTTCCAATATTTATAAATACAAATGTATGAAATATTTATTTTCGTTTCGAATAAGGACAGCGAAATTCGACCTATTTTAGCTATGAAAAAATATTCCATTTCGGTTGCTAAAAATATCGTTCAAGAACAAAGAACCAATATTTGGATGTTTACATCTTGTGTTGTCAAGTTTAGTTCCTTGAAACATAAGCTGATTTATTCGCGAGAAATCTTGTTTGTTCTATCGCCAATCTCATTTCGTCGCTTGTCGTGACTGGGGACTTGTGACATTGTGGAAGTGAGACGTGATTTGGACTTTCGACAAAATGTACATGAGAAGGAGGATGCGACAAATTGTTTATGTCGGAAAATAAATCAACTTTTATCTACATAATGTAAATATTTTTAGTTGCCAACTGTATTTAATATGTAGTGAACAGTACACTCATTAAAATTATTTATTATTGATATCCCAACAGAGACAGAGAAACTCTAGAAACGAATGTGGATTATCTAGGTGTTTAAAGGGCTTATGACCTGTCTTTGGCTGGGTTAAGTGGCCACTTGATGTATTACAATATTCCCCATCCGCCCATCAGCTGATAACCATACATGACAAATTTCGGAACTTCCATTAGTATGAATTATCCTGCCACGTTTCACTTTAGTGATTTTCTCACTGGAGACATCTGTTGAGAAGATTGTTAAGCATTTTTTGGCAATCAATCTTTATTGGTGTAGGTAAGGCTCATCCGAACTTAATTACTTACTAGAAGACGCCTGAAGATGTCTATCCAATTTTTATTTGCTTTATATTTTAACTGTTTGGATATCAATAATATCTGATATTAGCCCAGCATGGGTATAATCCAGTAATTTGTCTACAAGTATTTACACATTCAAAATGTTGTTGAAATTATTTATCTTTAAAAAGTACCTGATGTATAGGTATTCTAAGTTCTGAGTAAATATATAATAATGTTAAAATTAATGTCCATAAATCCGTTTGTACATGCAATTTCCTTGTAAAAATATCAAAACTCGAGCGAAAATCTTTGTACACGAAAAAATATACAATTTGATCTGTTTCTGTTAGTCAAACAAAATATAATTTCCATCTGGTTATAAATCAGAAGGGGGATTTAGAATTATATTTCCAAGTACGTCTCACGACTTTGCTTAGCATATTTGCGGAAGATCTTGCGAGCATATAGACACAGTACCTCCAGTGTGTGGGTTGTGGGATGGACACATTAAATATTTCTAGACCTACCCCCTCCCCTCCCCCCAGTTCCTCGCCGCGCGCCATCGCTGCAGCCGGTCGGCTCATTCGCCATTCATTCAGTATTAAGCCTTAGAGGACATTTAGAAAGAATTTTCTCGCAACCCTCTTACGTTCTGGTGAAATAATTCAAAAGTTAATTCAGAAAGAAAAATCTCGAAACATGTTTTGTTTATTGAATTGTAGAATCTAAAATACCTTAGAGATCTTTTATTTTATTGAAATAATACATGTATACAAAAATATATAACAAATAGGATAAATACAAAACAAATAATATTGATGAAAACATAAATAATTATGAATATTTTTTATTTTCAAATTATATACTGTTTACCTGTATTAAAAATAACTATTAACACTGCCTAACCTCATACTTTTCTTTCTATTTTATAATTTAAAAATATAAAATATGCTGAGAAAATATGAATAATTTTTTATATTTTCATCAATATTATTTGTATCCTATTTGTCATATTGTATCCATGCATTTATGTTTTATTCAATCCTTAAAAATGTTTTTAAGAAAAAAATATATTAAACATAAGGAATATTAATAAAATTGTCCGTAAAAAGGCTAATTAATAATTACAATTGAAAATATGTAAAAAAAACTCAACTTAAGATTTTAAACCTTAAAAGCCTTGTTATTCTATGGGTATCTTGTGGAAAACATTATCTTTTTTACCTGGAAAACTTTTAATCCGAAATTCTTACTGCAGTAGAGCGAATTCGAAACCTTGTATTCACAGTGCAATCTCTAACAATTGATGGCTGCGTATAACGCTGCAGTAGCACTGCACAGCGGTGCAGTCGTCGGGTAAATGCAATGCACGTGACTGGGAGAATCTCTCCCGAAGATGCGCTAACGACGCCTCAAAGTACAGGAGGAGGGGGGTAGGTCCCGCGATCCCGAGATCCTAGAGATTTCCTCCAGACAAGGAAAGCCGGGGCGGGCAAGCGTGGACACACACGTACGCCATTGAGGTAAGAATCCTCTTATTATACGTTCTGCATACAAAGTGGCTGCAGTCTGGCTGGGGTGGGGCGGGCAGGCGGCTAGGGCGGCCCGTCCCCGCCCCCGCCTCCGCCCTGGTTGGGTTTCCGGTCACGCACGGGGGCTGCTGGCACACCATTAAAATTAACTGTCATTATTCCGCCGTTCCGCCATATTAGCGGCTCTCGCCATGTTTGTTATCTAAGCTCTCTTGCGACCTTGTTTGTGGTCGATCATTTTTATTATCTAAATATTCGCCAGCTTTTATGGTTCAATTAATTTCACAACGCTTTTAATATACAACTTGCCAAATCCTTACTGATAAAAATCAGTTTATTTGATAGTTCGTTATACCTAAATAATCATCGAGTGTTTGGGAAGTGTGTAGTTCAAAGTTGATCAGAATGATTTACCAAATAAAATAGTATTTATTTCATTGTGCCAAGTGGGTTATTACGTATAAATACACAAGTAAAGATAGGAAAAGCTTAATATAAACAACGCTAAAGAAAACTAAAAATATATTTTAGACTCATCCCGAATAATGTAATTTTAAATTTTTTATTATAAAAAATGTAGAGAAATAAAATAAACTAATATGATTATGGGTTTCTAATACATGATTGACTCACATAAAATTATTAGGAAAATTAAAACGTCGTCGTACTTCTTCACTTTATCGCATCTTATTTACATAACTTACTTTTTAGGAATATAAATAAAAAAATAATTTATCTAAAAGTAAGCCAAACGTCAGTTCACCAAGTGTCCAATACACGACGGTACCAGCTTACAGTTTCCTAGCTACCACAAAACTAAAGTTACACTCCTTAATGCCACATCGAGTAACGTTGGATGGTGAAAGTAGCTCTGAACATGAACAAACTAAAAAGGAAAATGTTCCGGCCTTATTGCGACATGGCGGGAATCGAACTATAAACCGGAAGTCGCAAACTTCAGGACACAACATGAACCAGCGGACTAGGTTTGGTAACAAACTTCACTCCAAGACTTACCTATCTATAATGACTTATTACTACAAATCTTTATGAAATACTTTAAAAAAAAAAAACCCAGTTTGGTGCAACATTATTGATGTTCGAGTATGCACATATGAGAGAATAAATTTTCTTATCCGTGGATGTATGTATGTTGGTACGGTAAAATGTAATTTAAAAAAAGTACAACATAATATTTGATATTTATCATAGGCTGGTTTCTACCCTTGCAGGGTATAAAATGGTTTCGATGCAGTTTTCTGAACTTTATTATACTCGTATAGTAGGTTGTGTTCTGTTGAGAAAGGATATGGAAAAGGACAGTAAGTACAATACATCGTTTATTGATATTTCTAACAGTTCACCATCTTGTGACCCTTTTTTTCGACATTTAGTTAGCATTGGAATGACAAAAACTTATAACAAAAATACAATATTAAAACTAAAGGCTTTACCTCACCAATTTAAAAGACAAGCTCTCGTGAGGGAAATTACGCTTAAGTATAAAAGTATATTATGTTACATATTATTGTACAAATAAATTTAGGTACGATTTATAAGGAATTTAAGCGGAATATATTATTCATAATTTATAATTTTTTTTTTAAAAATATGATTAAAGTCTTACTCTTATTAATACTCGTATAAAAATTATTCGTACAAGATTGAATTACTATATTTTCAGTAATTTTTTACAACAGCATATATATAAAATGTAGAATTTCTTTCAAAATATAATCAAAGATAATTTTTTGATAAGGAAATTTCTTGTTTTACAGAGAGAATCACAACGTGCTTCTAGAACAGTGTTTCCCAACCTGTGGTCCGCGGACCCCTGGGGGTCCGCGAATATATGTATGGGGGTCCACAGTCACATCTCTGGACCATTTGACAACATTTTTTTAAAAATATTTGTTTATGGACAGCCAACAGACAAACACTTAAATTAATTCCTAAAAATAACGTCCACTTATAGGCTATCTCTTAACTATCTAAAAAGATTAAAACATTATATAACAAACAAGTAATTACTAATTATTGTTGCAAAGTACCCATTTTGTGCATAGTTGCTTATGCAAAATAAATAATAAGATATTTTTATATTAGCGAATAAATTTTAAGATAAGACCCTATTAACCGTGTTGGTGTTGCTGTTGTGCGTTAATTATTAACGTATTTTTATTATTTTTTTAATGTTGTATTTGTAGTAGGTACTATTATAAAGTAAATGGTCCCAAAATTTATTGCTGTTTTTTTTTTTACTAAGGGGGTCCTTGAAAATTGTGCTTGATTTCCTAGGGGTCCGCGACTGAAAAAGGTTGGGAAACGCTGTTCTAGAAGATAATAATATAAAATAACAGAGTGTCTAGAAAGAGCGTTACCGTAAGAAAAATGTAAAAAATCTATTACATGGTCAAAGTGGAATAAATATATCATAGTTGTCGACGTAATTTGTAACGGACCACGAACATTAATTTTATATTCCTTAGTTACTATCTTTTGTGAAGAGAAAACATGATACTCTAGAAACTTATTTTAAAATGTATGAAGTCTTTTATTACAACATGTGCTGTTAGTATGTAGGATGTAGGTATTGGTAAGTGAATTTATCAGTAAAGTTTCTACAAAATTGTTTAAGACGTTCTAATAATCTGGTAGTAAATTTAGCGCGAATGCACTAGAACTAATTATTATGCGAGGTGTTTATATGGCCCTTGAGAGCTGCCATATCTGATAAGTTTTACAGAATACACACCTACTATGTATCTCCATACATAAGACACTCCAGAGATTAAACCAAAGTTTCCAAAGCGAATCAAGTGAAACATACATTCAAGTTACTTGAACCTATGAAACTTGTCAAAAACAAACAGTAACACTCACAATTTTTGTTTAAACGGTGATTTGATTATTTTTTTTAAGTCGGTGAACTTTGAATCTTTTTGAAGATGGTCGGAAGTACAAACTTTTATTTAATAGATAAAATAAATTATATTGTACCTACTCAAGATATTGTAAAATGTTATAATAAAATGTCATATTATTATAATTTGTTTTCTAATAATGTTTGCGTATTTAAAGAACATTTAATAGACATTTGTTTAAGATGTGATATTTCATAAACTGAAGATGAACAGACAACAAAAGCCATTGACTGCGGATCGTATACAGTAGGTATACGTCATCCTCGAATGTAGCAAAATAAGCTCAAATATATAGACTTGTCCTTTCTCTTCTTTAGCTATGGAGGCAGAAAGAAGCATCGGAGATGAAAGATAAATTCGGTGCGTCTGAAGAATTCTGAACAGTCGGGTGGTGGGTGGATTCTGGAGAGGATGGGGGAGGGTTAGGGAGGTTGGGGAGGAAGGAGAGAAAGAGTGTCGGAAAGGGGTGCAGAGCAGGTCGCACCTCGTGTGTGCGCGCCGGTGCCTTGAGAGTGCGACCGGAATTTTTACAAGACATTGGGCCCATTTGTTAGAACTGGTAGGCACTACCGCCGACATGACAAGATTATTGGAAAATAAGTTACATTATTGGCCGGGTGTGTTTTGTTTTTGCTGAAAGTTTATGGAGTTTTTGCGCGACGGGAATATTAAGTCGGACCAGCATCGGGTAAACCAATATGACACAAGTTTATGCGAGCCCCGCCCCCGCCCCATACATTGCAAGACAGATAAGACGGTTTATTAGAGTTCGGAAAATGTGTGATGATAAATTACCGAGAGTAATCCTAAACATACAACAAGTTGTATTGTGGTCTCACCATAGTATACTGGGGCTGTAAGAGTTAGTTAATAAGTTTTTAAGTTGCAATTTTTTTTTTATACTAAGAACAGATTATTAGATAAATGACAAGAAATATTTAAACGAACACTGTATTTCAGTATGCATCTTATAACTAACTATGTAACGACAAGGATATTGTATAAATATGAAATACCTACAGAAAAATATGTTTAAAAGATGTTAATGAATAAAAAATTCCTTAGTATAATTTTATTTTCTTTTAATCAAGGGAAAATAAATATTTGAGTTGTGAGATACTTTAATATTTAAATTTCGGGGCCTCGTGCAGTATACATTTAGGTATACATACTACACAAGGACCGTAAAACGATATTGCATTTTATTTATGTATTTCGTATGCAAATAATTTTGTATATCATAATGCACTTATAAAACAAGTTTACCGTAGGTTTTTTAATCAGAATCAAGCACTTAATTTCGTTCCATAGCTAAAAATTTACCACCACTTAAGAAAAAAGACGAAATTGTTTGAAAGAAAACTGGATGATTTGAAGATTTGTTTTGAACGCTTGGAAAATGTTTAAAATGAAAGGTATCATGTTGTATTCACTTCTCCCAGAGGAAACCAGTGTCAGGTTGTGTCTCTTGCACACCACGAGTCAAATCTGGAGATAAATTCAGTTTCCTGAAAAGCAAACGGGGAAAATTCAGGGGATGCGAGAGGCAACATAAATATGTATCACACCCCCGCAGGTAGGAAGCAGAGAATTGATCATTCACTTGGCGTTAAGGCTTGCGGGACGCTTATTGGAGTTGGCGTCTATTTAAAGTCGTCTATGCTGGCGTCGGCGTCGCAGCGCCAACGTTACAATCTGTATTGCCGGTTTATTGACGCCATAAAACCCACACAAAATCATTCACCGGAAACGGTCTTTCATGGCTCTTAAGCACTCCAATGCTTAGGGTTTGGTGTTTAACACGCTATTATTACACAACGATGCTGATCCAGATTATTATACCGACATATACAACATTTCTTTTCATGTGTTGTGTTCAATATGAATTTTTACTGAATTATTTCACATTTACTGGGTTTTACTGAAATTTTCTTTTCTTTTCGAAATGCAATAAATACTCAAAAATGTTCTTTTTGATTTCTCGTTCAGGTCATTGATGAGCAGTCTTTTTATTTATTTGAAATATTCAGTTCATTATTTCAATTCAGATCGGGAAATGACGTAACATTTTTTAGAACCGAATGCTTTACAATCAATGAGAGAGCGATTCGTTTTTATTCTAGACGGTGAAGTTGCGATGCTAAGGGCGCAATTAAAAGTGTAAATGGAGAAAATCCTCCAACTATCTGGGGGCAGTAAAACCTCCTGAGCTAAAACAATTGCTTTTCACCGGTATCTCAAGTAATTGTCGAATTAGGAAATCGCTGAGCTTTCTCTTGTAATTTGATTTGAAACCACTCCAAGGGACGATTGGCTTTTTCTTGGCCGATTAAAGGAACTACGAGCTTCTATTTTTGGCAGATCTGATTGTTAGTAGTGAGTATGCGAACTTAATTATGTACATAATGTTATCACAAAGTAATTTAAAATTATCCTGAAGGGATTTGGTGATATCCACATACTCTACAAAAGTGGTGGAAGAGAAAAATTTAAAATGTATTTTTTCGTATCCTTAATATTCAATACACGAATTTACTCAAACTTTTTTACACTTATAACATTACAACAGGACCAAATCAATTAAATTAAATCATCTCGTAGCATAGTGGTAGCACATTTGGCTACCGTGCATTAGTTTGCGGGCTCGATTCCCGTAGGGGGTCAAAATAAAATATTTATTTACGTGGGATTTTCATATTAATATTTCATGTACTGAAGCGTATGACTGATTATCTTACCTTCATGTAATAAAAATGATCAAGATACCCTGCACTTGGTGTACCGATGCAGTGCCCTATGCACCATTGGGTGCGAATAAGGGGAAGTAGTAGTAGTAGTAAATAAATTATTTTTTTGTAAAAACAGTTAAAATAATTTTTCTTTTGAATAACTGTGAAAAAGGCAACATTTAAAACATCTCACAGAAAATAGGAACAAATCTGTTGAACCCAGCCCGCCTTGCTGTATGTACGTATTCAGATAATTTTATACTATTCAAGATGAAAACGAAAAAAAATTGTCTTGAAACGAGACGGTGCCGGTGTTATGGTGGGAATAAAATTCAATTCCACTACGTTCCTAAGTCCCAGAAGGATACATGTAAACCTTTGAAATGCTAACAATGTACATCAACTTATATGTAGACTGCGACATGGTTCTATTACAATTGATACCAGATATAAAATATTTTAAGCCGCAATAAAAATATTTGAATACCTATGCAAAACCAGATATTTTGCTGTGCTCTGTTTTTTATGATCTTTAATTTTACAACACATTAAAAAAAATTAGCGCTCTTGGTAGTATTTATGGGTTTTTATGCATTTACACCCTGATTTATGCAAACAGAGGGCTTCTAATATTATTTTACTTACAGCAATTTATTACAAATTGTAAATTAAAATCAAACGGTAACTTGAAATTAATAAGCATTAAAAATATTAATTTAACATCGCTTACCACTGGAATATTGAATCGGAGTTGAAGCAGTTATCTGAAAAAAAAATTGCAATTATTTTTTTGTAAATAGATCCCCTTAAATAAGGCTATTTTGGGTAGGTATAAAAGAATCATAAATGTGGAACCGCCACTATACATCATCTTTGATATTAAACTTCATTCTAATTTTCAACATTCATAAAAACAAACATTTTCTAACATTCATAAACTTCATTCATGGTGTTTTATAATTTAACAAACCAAGAGAAACATACAAAAAACTACAATTGCTTTGCACATTCGTCAAATAAGTATGTTTTTTTTATGTAGGTATTTTTTCGTATCTTCAATATCCAATACAATAATTTACTCAAACTTTTTTACACTTATAACATTACAACAGGACCAAATCAATTAAATTAACCCGTCTCGTAGCATAGTGGTAGCGCATTTGGCTACCGTGCATGAAGTCGCGGGTTCGATTCCCGTAGGAGGTCAACATGAAATATTTATTTACGTGTGATTTTCAAATTAATATTTCATTTGTGATACCTTGAACTGGTACTGAGACGTATGACTGATAACCTTACTTTCATGTAATAAAATGATCTAGATACACTACACTTGGTGTACCAATGCAGTGCCCTATGCACCATTGGGTGTGAATAAGATAAAATGGTAGTAGTTTATCTCTTTTATTCCGAATCTTTTATTATTCAGTCCGCCTGGGACAAGAGAAAGGGAAGGAATGTGGAGTAATTTGTCAAATGAAGCGCCTTGATTTATGTTCCGTAGTAAGAGGTCCTCTCATCAGATATGCTGCCCCCGTCCTCGTCCGGCCGGAGCCCCAAATCCGCCGCTGGACACTCCACTCCACTCCTTCACTACCGTCCAATGCCAGGACACTGTAGTCCTGGTGGAGACAAGGAAGACAGATGGAAACATGACCGATTGAAAACAAGAATTACTGAATTATATAACGGTTTTTAAAAGCTATTCATATTTCATGTGTGATAATAAAAAAATATCAAGATAAATGGAATTTGGTGTACCAATGCAGTGCCCTATGCACCAGTGGGTACGGATAAGGGAAAGTAGTCGTAGTAGTATAAAAAACGCTCTCTCCGTTTAATAATTGACAGAGACTTGGGTATTACAAGGTTGGCAATGACTTCTAGCCTCATTCATTATAGCGTGTATTAGTATTTATTATAATATCCTTTAAATAAGTATGTAAATAATATAATCAACCCTTAAAAAACTTCACATGAAGACCGACTTACCCCGATTATATGATTGTATTAAAAAGTAGCATGGAACAAAGTTAGTCGCGCTAACTAAATGTAGCCCCAAAATCGGATTTTTACTTTTTTGTACGGATAATATTTCATCTTTCTCCATATTGATACTTAAACCAATTATTTCACACAGGTACATAGGATTCACAGAAAAATCACACAAGTCTATTAGTAGCATGTATAAATAAAGAAGGAAATTCCTAAATACTTATCTTTACTGCACTTAGATTTTATGTACTCATGTGTATTATGTGATGCCATTGTACATATATGTAACAGGACTCCAATACTTATTTGGCAATCTTCGACCATAAATATGTATCTCTTCTACACATTCAATAAGTAAATAAATCCCTACCCATTGAAATGAATAGTTATTATGGCCACACAAAGTAAACTAAGTTATAGGTCTGCTATAGAAGCAAACGCCTCCTTTATCGCGAAAGTAATAGAAAATGACAAACGTAGTTAAATGTACCAAACGAAATTCTTGGGTCATTTTCTTTAAATAATTTAGCGATAAAACGTATTTACCATGTAAAGTTGATTTAATGTCCCTATAATTCATCCTAATAACGATCTTTGCTCTACCTGCGAGATACAAGTTGGCCGCTTCTTCATCCCAACTTCCCCCGACTATCGCACAAGACCAGCCCAAGGAATTATCCCTCTGGCCATTTATCATCCCCTGGAATTCTCCGAATGGTAGAGGGCGAAGTCAATTCATTTAAAGACTACGACTTTTGATAGCCGTAGTATCGTGAAGTAATTGATTTGGAATCTATTAATCAAAGAGTTAGGTGTCGATGCGTAATCAGGTATGTATTTTTATTTAAAAAGTTACAATCCTTACTGTTACTATTGATTCATCATTCATAAAGAATGAGTGTGACGAGTGTTGTAAAAATCTTGATCGTATAAGGTATATTACACAACACATAAAATGTACTTAGAAACTATGGAAGAAAATAAACTTACTGAAAATATCACAGGTATGATAAAACTTTAACTTAAAATGTTTTATATCAATTGTTAAAAAAAAATATTCCGTATAAAATTGTGCATCATTAATATTAAAATATTAAATGAGCGAATACTTCTAAGTACCCTATAAGTTATCTTGAATAAGTTAGATTTGTTTGCTCCTACCAAAAAAAGTAGAATTCCATCAAAATACCTGAAATTTAGTATTGAAAAGGTATTTGATAAGTAATGAGAAAATAAGGCGAGAATTGTATTAATTTTAACCTTACGTGTATTTTTTAAAGCAGTAACTCAGACGGTAGCCAAGTTTCTGGAACAAATGATTTAAAATGAAATAAAACTACCTGCCACATTTTTATTTTTAAAATAAATCAACTATTATTTAACCATAATAACGTAATCATAAAAATTTACCGAGTGTTAAATTGAATAGATTACATTGAGTGTAAAATATGTCCGTTTATTAATACCGTATCCAGTATCCGTTATAAGAAATATATCTGCTGTGGAATGAAGGCTGGATTGAGGGATATAGCGGGGTGGGGGTGGAGCAGGGCGGGGGGTTGTCAGGGGTAGTAAGCCTGGTGAAATATGACTGCCAGAACGTGGAGCTTACGGGGACACGTGGGGGGGCTTGCCGTGTCTTGAACATGAAGGTTAATGTTCTGTGGAGAAACACTACTCTCAAAATATTTAAAAGAAAATTCTAAGCTGATTTTACTATTCACGAACACTCGTAAACTGTTAAATCATCAAGATTTTGAATAATCTTTACAACTAGCCTGAGAAAATTTCAATTGAAGTAATGTGATTTCGGCTAAAAAGTTTAAAAAAACATGACATTTCCCATTATCCCATATCCCATAAAAACATAGTTTGGTCACCTAGTTGGTGGCTAATTGAGTAGTACATTTCGTGAGTATACCAGATATGTGAGTGCACATAGAGAGAGAGAGTAAAACAGGTACTTACCTTTTTTACAATGGTCGTTTATTCACAAAAACTAACTACTGATGCTAAAACATAAATGAATGAAAAAGAATGGTGAAAATATAGTTAAACAAAAATGATTTTATATTCTCGAAAGTTAGCGGGAATAATATTCCTTAGATACGCGTGCGATCACGAAGGGGGCCGAAAGGATTCTCGTCGTAAGTTCGTACGCCTTCGTACGCGTTCGTCTTCCGTCGTCATCTCCGCGCGCGTGACGTCATTGTTGCCCGCCACAATAGTTTCATCCTGTTCTTTACATTGTTCCCGTGAAAACTTGTATCTTGGCTTATAAACATGGTCCTGCATTCAGCGGGTGAGCCTTACCTACACCAATAAAGATTGATCGCCAAAAATGCTTAACAATCTTCTCAACAGATGTCACAAGTGAGAAATTCACTTGTAATGTGATATTACAAACGCGAGTTCATTATATACATACATGATTTAAAAATTTGTCATTTATGGTTATCAGATGATGGGCGGAACGGGGAATGTTGTAATACATCAAGTGGCCATTTAACCTAGCCAATGACAGGTCGTAAGCCCTGTAAACGCCTAGATAATCCACATTCGTTTCCAGAGTTTCTTTGTCTCTGTTAGGATATCAATAATATGGAATATTTATTTTAATTAGGTTTCTAAAAAGTATCATATATATGTGATACCTTGGATTGCCATCATGTAACAAATAATCAAGATTCACCGCACTTGGTGTACGAATGCAGTGCCCTATGCACCAGGTGTGGATTACGGAAAGTACACGTACATAGGAATTTAAAAAACCCAATAACAGTTGAAAAAAACAAGGAAAAAAAAGTAACTAACTAACCATCACGCCATTTCATAGAGGATAGAACGCCTTGCTTTTGCTTCCTCTACATTCATACATCTTTACGTGCACATACGCCGATTATTCCGACTTTTTACATGACCACATTCATACATAGTCTTACCACACATTCGCCTGAGAGATCGCATTTCAACAGCATTCAGTCTACTTTCATCCTTCTTTTTCCAACGGACTTCTGGTAACAACGTAAGGGTTGGTACCAGAACTCCGTTGTGTACTGCCAATATTGCTTCTTTCGATAAGTTCTTATTTGCCACTATCGATTTCAAGGCACCATTAACTCTGTTTCCGGCACCAACCCTTCTCTCAATGTCCTTATCCACATTTCCGTCTCTTGTAAACATACTTCCCAAATATACAAATTCTTTAACCTGTCTCCATTAACTATAATATAAGTAGATATATTATTAAATGGTGTTGTTATCATAAAAAAGGGTTGACATTAACAAAAATAGCACAAAATATGATGAATAAACCCCGGTAATCCGCCAGAATGACACCCCGAGTTGTTGACTCCGAGACGCACCGCTTGCTGTCAATAGGGCCGGAGTATTTACGATGACGCTGACGGTGCCACTCTGCCAAATGATTTCGCAAATCTAATAAACATCAGAAATTGAGTGAAAGCTTTTTATTCCCGTCGCCCGGGCCCTGTCAAATCCTATGCGACTAATTAGATTGGAGTGATGAAGTGATGTTCCGTAGTCCGGGCTGCTGGGAGCAGAGTGGGACTGGAGATATGGCGTTCGCTGTACTGCACAAATTATGATTTTATTTAATTTTTAACCACCTCAACAAGCAAACAAGTATCAAAAGGATAACAATATCACAGGTTTAAAAAAAACACTTGTAATGTTTGTCTTTCAATGGGATTAGAAACCGAAACCTACGTATCGTGAATCCATCGTTATTGCCATTACGTAACGGAGGCCGCCAGATATTGACAATTACTAATGTTACTATAACTTACTGGGACGCCTTATGGTTACAACCATGAATGGGATAATATTGGAGAGACAAATGTACAGATTGCAAACAGTCCCGTATAAAGCGAAAACTGTATAGAATATTGAATGGTCAGCTCGACGCAACGTTTAGCTGACCTAACAGTGTTTTTTATGCAAACGTTTAAGTAGATATTTATTTATTGAATGCTTTAATAAACGTAAAAAACAAGTTACATATTTACATTATTAGCTATATTAACAATTTCCTGTGTGCAAACATACGATGATAACTTACGATCGCGCTAAAAAATAAACATATTTATCGTGTCTTTTGATAGACTACAGTTTTCTGAACAAGAAACTGCACAAGTAACTGTGCAGTTTTCTGTCACATATAAAGTGTGCATTAGTATTTTTAACTACAATATTTCATAAATAGTATCTTGGACAAGCACTGATGCGTAAGACGGATCATCTTGATTTCCAATAACCATTAGAGACGTGATTATAATGACGAGACTCGGTTGCTGTAACATACAGTCTAAATTTCCCATTTCTCCCAAGGGGGGAGTAAAGAGGATAGAACGTCACACCACTCCTGTCCTGTTACACTTCTCGATTGTTTTATTCCATTTCTTTGA